>PVIC010002028.1:0-34247 GCA_004025085.1 Thryonomys swinderianus | reverse complement strand
ACTGTGACATAAAAATATCTACACCTAGACACAAAATTATCAAGGTTCCAGATGTACAACAAAAGGTTGAAATGATGAAAGCAGTGAGAGAAGGGAAGAAAATCACCGACAAAGGGAAGCCAATTAGGATCACAGCAGACTTTTCAACATAAACACTCAGTGCAAGGAGAGCCTGGAGGGAAGTATTTCAAGCATTGCAGGAAAACAATCTCCAACCTAGACTGTTGTATCATGCAAAACTATCTTTCAGAGTAGATGGAGAAATAAGATACTTCCATGCAATGAACACCTGAAAAACTTCACAAATACAAAACCTGAACTCCAAAACATCCTAAAGAACATCGTGGAAAAAAACAGAGAATTCCATATCCACGAGACCCATTAGAGTGAATTCATTGGGGCAAACAAGAAAGTAAATAGAAAAGGGGAAAAGCAAAGAAGAAAAGGACCGAGAACAGGGAAACATGGCAGGTCTGAATGTGTCCATATCAGTCATAACTATTAATGTCAATGTCCCCATTGGGCCAATTAAAAGACACAGACTAGCAGATTGGATCAAGAATCAAGATCCTAAAATCGGCGGAATAGAGGAAACACACCTAATTCAGAAGGAAACCCATAGACTGAAAATCAAAGGTTGGAAAACTATCCTCCATGCCACAGGAAACTGCAGAAAAGCAGGAGTGGCTATCTTGTTTGAAGACAAAAGAGATTTCAAACACAAACTGATTAAAAGAGATAAAGAAGGTAACTATATTCTGATACAAGGAACTATCCAAGAGAAAGAAAAAACAATCATAAATATTTATGCACCGAACTCTAACACACTCAAATATATAAAACAAACATTACTGGACATGAAATGCCAGTTATCCATGAATACAATAGTACTAGGGGATTTTAATACTACATTGTCGCAAATTGACAGATCAACTGGACAAAGAATCAATAAGGAAATACTTGAGCTAAATCAAACTTTGGAGCAAATAGACATTAGATTCCTACAGAATTTTTCACCTTTAAAAGCAAGAATATACCTTCTTCTCACCTGCTCATGGATCATTCTCCAAAATAGATCACATTCTACTCCATAGAACAAGCTTAAGAAGATGCAAAAGATTCAAAGTTATCTCCTGCATAGTATCAGACCATAGTACCTTGAAACTGGAGCTGAATAGCAGAAGTAATTCCAGATTCCTCACAAACACATGGAAATTCAACAACACTCTGTTAATCAGCCAATGGGCCACAAAAGAAATTAAAGAAGAAATTAAACAGTTTCTACAACTAAAAGAAAACCCCAGCACAACATACAGGAATTTATGGGACACAATGAAAGCAGTTCCGCGAGAGAAATTCATAGCAGTGAATGCCTACACTTGGAAAATAGAGCAAACTGAAATAAACAGACAACTAGAAAAAGGACCAAAACAAACCCAAAGCACATACTAGAAAGGAAATTATAAGGATCAGAGCAGAAATTAATGCAAGGGAGAGAAAGAGAACAATACAAAGAATCAATGAATCAAAGAGTTGGTTCTTTGAAAGGATAAATAAGAGCGACAGACCCTTAGCCAACCTTATCAAACAAAGGAAGGAAAAGGCTCAAATCCATGCTATAAGGAATGAAAATGGGGAAATTAGCACAGACCCAGAAGAAGTCCAAAGGATCATAAACACATATTTTGAAAATCTATACTCCAAGAAGATGGAAAATCTAGAAGAAATGGATAGATTCCTAGACTCATATGAACTTCCAAAGTTGAATGAAGAGGATATAAAAATGTGAAACAACCCGATATCAATCTGGGAAATTGAAAATGTAATAAAAAACCTACCAACAAAGAAAAGCCCTGGTCCTGATGACTTCACTGCTGAATTCTACAAAACTTTTAAAGAAGAGTTAATACCAGTACTTCTCAATATCTTTAATGAAATTGAAAGGGAAGCAATACTCCCCAAATCATTCCTTGAAGCAACCATCACCTTGGTTCCAGAGGCAGGGAAAGATCTCACCAAAAAAGAAAACTACAGGCCAATCTCTCTAATGAACAATTGACGCAAAAATCCTCAATAAGATACTTGCAAACAGAATACAGAGAGTTATCAAGAAAATCATACACCCTGATCAAGTCAAATATATTCCAGGGATGCAAGGCTGATTCAACATATATAAATCAATTAATGTAATACAATATATTAACAGACTCAAGGACAAAAACCATATGATTATCTCAATAGATGCAGACAAAGCATTTGACAAAATCCAACACCCATTTATGATCAAAATCCTAAAGAGAATTGGAATTGATGGACTTTATCTCAATTAAATACAAGCTATTTATGAGAAACCAACAGTCAGCATCATACTCAAGGGGCAAAAACTGAAACCTTTTACACTAAGATCAGGAATGAGACAAGGATGCCCGTTTTCACCACTCTTGTTCAATATAGTGCGGGAAACACTAACCATAGCAATCAGACAGGACAAAGATATAAAAGGAACAAAGATAGGAAAGGAAGAAGTTAAACTGTCATTATTTACTGATGATATGATGCTCTATCTAGAGGATCCTAAAAACTCAACCAAAAGACTGCTAGACTTAATTACCAAATTTGGTAGTGTTGCTGGTTACAGGATCAATGCTCAAAAATCAACAGCCTTTGTCCACAAAAACAACAGACTCACTGAAAGAGAAATTGGGGAGTCAATCCCTTTCACAGTAGCACCCAGAAAAATGAAATATCTAGGAATCAACCTAACAGAGGAAGTGAAAGACCTCTACTCTGAAAACTATAAGACTCTGAAAACTGAGATAGAAAAGGAAACCAGAAAGTGGAAAGATATCCCTTGTTCCTGGGTCGGGAGAACCAGCATTGTCAAAATTGCTATACTCCGACAACTACTGTACAGATTCAGTGCAATTCCAATTGAAATTCCAACAGTATACTTCACAGAGCTAGAGAAAATAATACAAAAATTCATCTGGAAAGACAAGAAACCTAGAATAGCAAAGGCAATTCTAAGCAACCACGACATGGCAATTTAAAACTTTACTATAAAGCCACTGTGATAAAAACTGCATGGTACTGGCAAAGTAACAGATCTGAGGACCAGTGGAATGGATTAGAAGACCCAGAAACAACTCCAGATACACGAAGCCACCTTATCTTTGACAAAGGAGCCAAACATCCCCAATGGAAGAAAGACAGCCTCTTTAACAAATGTTGCTGGAAAAACCGGGCTTTAGACTGCCAAAAGCTAAAGCTAGACCTATCTCTTTCACCATGCACAAAATTAAACTCACAGTGGATACTAGAATTAAACATTAAAACAGAAACAATAAACCTCCTGGAAAATAGGCTAGGTAAAATTCTTGGAGACAATGGCTTAGGCAGAGACTTTATGAATAAAACCTCTATAGCACAAGAGCTAGCAGAAAGAATCAGGAAATTGGATCTCACTCTACTGAAAAGCTTCTGCACAGCAGAAGAAGTCGCTGGCACTGCTAAAAGATAACCAACAACATGGGAAAAAATCTTTACTAGCTGTGTATCAGACAAAGGGCTATTATTGACAATATATAAATAACTCAAACAGATCAGCCTCCCCAAGTTTAAAGACCCAATTCAAAAATGGGCATCTTATATGAACAGACACTTCTCAGAGGCAGAAGTCAAAGCAGCGAAGAAACATATTAAGAAATGTTCAACATCCCTGGTCATTCGAGATATGCAAATGAAAACAACACTGAGATTTCATCTCACTCCACAAAGTATGGCCATGATCACAAAATCAACCAACGATAAATGCTGGTGTGGCTGTGGGGAGAAAGGAACCCTTCTCCACTGTTTTGGTGGGATTGCAGACTTGTGCAACCATTGTGGAGATCTGTGTGGAGATTTCTCAGAAAACTAGGACTAGGGGTTCCATTTGACCCAGCTATCCCCATGCTAAGAATATACCCAAAATAATTTTAAAACTCACATTGGAAAGACAGATGTACACCCTTGTTCATAGCAGCTCAGTTCGTGATAGCTCAATCTTGGAAACATCCCAAATGTCCATCAACTGGAGAGTGGATAAAGAAGATGTGGTTTTTTTTTTAATAAAATGGAGTATTATTCTGCCATAAAGGATGATAAGATTGATTCATTTAGGTGCAAATGGAGACACCTGGATGATATACTAATACGTGAAATCAATAGATCACAGAGAGACAATTTCTGGATCTTCTCTTTGGCATGAACACCTGCAGATGCAAATGAGCTCTAGAAAGTATGACAGCTTTTATAGAGTGGAAAATTTCTATAGGAAACTTGGTGTGGGAATATGGTGAGGGGAAGGAATAAATATGATACAGAAAGAAAATAAAAGAGTATGTATAAAGGGGGTGAGGAGGGGTGGGTGGGTAGGGATATGGGTAAAAATGAGAATTAACTTTTGTCATATACTGGTACAAATTCCCCAATGTTATACGTGATTTTGAGATGTATATAAATTATACAAATAAAGAAGCCAATTAAAAAAAAGATGATGCAATTTTTCTGTTTGAATACCACCCATGATGTGTCAGAACTGAGAACTTTCAAGGGTCATTACAGATTCCCGGACAACCCAGGAAGGTGCCACCTCCCAAACTCCCAGATAATACAAGAAAGAAACCTGCAAAAAACATTGCCCTGTCATCAGGGAAAGAATCAAATACTATTAGTAACAACAAAAGATAGATATGAGAAAATATACAAAAAAAAAAAAAAAAACAGACACAATGATCACCACCACAGGGAAATTCAGAGAAAAGGGAAATAGAGCAAACTGAAACTGAAACACCAGGACTCTTTGAGATGGTAACTAAAGCAGATCTAGTAAAATGGAAATCAGTACTCATCTCTGAGATCCAAACAGACATATTGCCCAGAGTGAAAGACATCATTAAAGAGATCATTGAGATGATAGAATCCAATACAACAGAAGCAATGGAACCTTTTAAACAGGTTCAAACAGCTCCAGGAGATGATAAAAGAGAAGGAAAGCTTGTGAAGTAGGATGAATGAAGCAGAGGACCGAATCTCAGACCTACAGAACAGCATAGCAACCAATGAGCAGGAAAGACATGATCTATGAAAAATGGCAAGGGATGATGAGAAATCAATACAAGAACTTCTAGATGACTAAAGAAAAATAATATAAGACTGATTGGCGTCACTGAGGAAGCAGGAGACAATGCAAAAGACATAACAAAAAAAAACTGTTGTCAAATATAATGGCAGAAGACTTCACAGGAAAAAAAAATGGACATGAAGGTAAGAGAAGTGTATAGGACTCCAAAACACTATGACATAAAAATATCTAAACCTAGACATATAATTATGAAGGTTTCAGATACACAACAAAAGAATGAAATACTGAAAGAAGTGAAAGAAAGAAAATCACCTACAAAGGGAAGCCCATTAGGATCACATCAGACTTTTTGACAAAAACACTCAAGGAAAGGAGAACCTGGAGAGAAGTATTTCAAGCATTACAGGAAAACAACCTCCAACCTAGAATTTTGTATCCTGCAAAACTATCTTTCAGAATAGATGGGGAAATAAGATATATCCATGATAAAGAACACCTGAAAAACTTCGCAAATACAAAACCTGCAGTGCAAAACATTCTAAAGAACATCTTGGAAGAAAACACAGAAAATTCCATACCCATGAAACCCAGAAGAGTGAACTCACTGGGTAAAAAAGAAACTAAACAGAAAATGGGAAAGCAAGGAAGAAAAGAACCAAGAACAGGGAAACATGGCAGCTTTCAATATGTCCATAAAAGTCATAAACATTAATGTCAGTGGACTCAGTGGACTAATTAAAGACACAGAGTAGCAGATTGGATCAAGACGCAAGATCCTACAATCTGCTACATACAGGAAACACACCTAATTCAGAAGGAAACCCATAGACTGAAAATAAAGGGTTGGAAAACAATCTTCCACACCACAGGAAATGGCAAAAAAGCGGGAGTGGCTATCTTGTTTGCAGATAAAATACATTTCAAACCCAAACTGATTAAAAGAGATAAAGAAGGTCACTATATTCTCATACAGGGACTAATCCAAGACAAAGATATAACAATCATAAATATGCACCAAACTCTAATGCACCCCACTACATGAAACAAACATTAGTGGACGTGAAAAGCCAGATAGTCCCCAATAGTAAGGGGCTTCAATACTCCACTACCACAAATTAACAGAACAACAGAATAGAGAATCCATAAGGAAATACTTGAGCTTAATCAAACTTTTGAGCAAGAATATTTCACCCTACAAAGCCAGAATATACCTTCTTCTCAGCTGCTCTTGGATAATTCTACAAAACAGATCACATTCTAGTTCATAAAACAGGCTTCAGTAATGCAAAGGAATCGAAATTATCTCCTGCATACTAGCAGACCATATTCCCTTGAAACTGGAACAGAATAACAAAAGAAGTTCCAACATCCTCACAAACACATGAAAATTCAATAACACTCTGTTGACCAACCAATGGGCCAGAAAGGAAATTACAGAATAAATTAAAAACTTTTGCTTTCCGGAGGACTGGAGGCAGCGGCACGCAGGGATGGAACGGGCTGCGCGCCTCGCCATCCCTTTCCAGCAGACTGAACACAGCAGTGCACACAGACAGACCAGGCTGCGGCCGCGCTGTCCCTTTCCAGCGGACTGAAGGCAGCAGCACGCACATAAGGACCGGGCTGCGGGCCACGCTGTCCCTTTCCGGCAGGCTGAGGACAGCAGAGCGCACAGACCAGGTTGAGAGGCGCCCCTCCATTCCGGTGGACTGAAGGGAGCAGCATGCACGGACTTCCCAGAGCTGTACAGTGAGGAGTCAGGTATGGACCCAGGGCGCCAGCCGCACCACAGAGGGTTGAGGACCTCCGCCCAGCCCCAACCCCACCCCGGACTTGCATTGTGAGGATCCAGGCCCTAGAGGAACTGGAGCCATCTCCTGCATCCCTCCACAGGAGGCGTGCTCCTGGAGCCACACTGAGACACCAGGCAAGATAAAAAAAAAAAAAAAAAGAGGAGGGGGAATCTAGCTTCTATTTTGCCATCTACTCCTAGATCCCTCTATTCACCTCTTGTCCCCACACCCTCTCCTATCTTCCTGTCAGAAGCAATACCCAGAAGTAAAAGATTCTTAGGCTGTCCTATTTCTTCTTCTGTACTATTATAAGAAGCTGTGCAAAGCCTCCAAAGGTCTGAAAGCATACAGTTGGTACTGTTGTACATATGCCCTTTATTCCTGTAGTACGCGCTGGCATATATGAGGTTCTAGGGTATAGGTGATTTTCCTAAATCTGATAACCCTATTTCATTCTCCTCCTGTCTCCCTACCTCCCTGACTCCCCAGTAAACTTTTATCCCCAAAGGGATCAGGGATTACATTTATGATTTGTATGTTGTATACAAATTGCTGATTAATTCTAAATTTTGACATAGGGACATAGAGGTAACACATAAGCTCAAAGTCTCCAGAACAGAATTTAACAAAGCTTTTTATCTTATTTACTGTGTTTAATAGTGATATTGGCAATTATTCTATTACGGTAACAAACATGATATAATTGTTCTGCTCAAATACCTCCCATGATGTGTCAGAAGTGAGAACTCGCAAGGGTCATTACAGATTCAAGGAGGACCCCCCCCCAGGAAAGAGCTGCATCCAAAGGGCCCCAGATAATAGAAAGAGATCTACAACAAATATTGTCCTGTCATCAGACAAAGAAGAGCATTAATAACAACGAAAGAGTACAAATGAGAAAATACACAAAAAACCAGACACAAAGATCGCCACCACAGGGAAATTCACAGAAAAGGGAAATAGGGCAAACTGAAACTCAAACACCAGGACTCTTGGAGATGGTAACTAAAGTGGAACTAGGAAAATGGAAATTAGAACTCATCTCTGAGATCAAAACAGAGATACTGTCCACAGTGAAAGACATCATTAAAGAAGAGATCAGTGAGATGATAGAATCCAAGATAGCAGAAGCAATGGAACCTTTTAAACAGCTTCAAGCAGAACTCCAAGGAATGATGAAGAAGAACGAAAGCTTCCGAAGTAGGATGAGTGAAGCAGAGAACCGAATCTCAGACCTAGAGGAGAGCATAGCAGCCAATGAGCAGGAAAGATATAATCTATGGAAAAGAGCAAGGGACCATGAGAAATCAATTCAACATCTTCTAGATGACTCAAAGAAAAATAACATAAGACTGATTGGAGTCACTGAGGAAGCAGGAGACAGTGTAAAAGACATAAAAAGGCTATTGTCAGAGATAGCACAGAAAACTTCACAGGAAAAGATATAAATATACAGATAAATGAGGCCTATCAGACTCTAAAACACCGGGACATAAAAAAAGCCACACCTAGACACATAATTATCAAGGTTCCAGATGTACAACAAAAGAATGAAATAATGAAAGCAGCGAGAGAAAGGAAGAAAATCACCTACGAAGGGAAGCCTATTAGGATCACAGCAGATTTTTCAACACACTCAGTGCAAGGAGAGCGTGGAGGGAAGTATTTCAAGCATTGCAGGAAAACAACCTCCGACCTAGAATATTGTATCCTGCAAAACTATCTTTCAGAATGGACGGGGAAATAAGATACTTCCACGATAAAGAACACCTGAAAAACTTCACAAATATGAAACCTGCACTCCAAAACATCCTAAAGAACATCTTGGATAAAAACACAGAAAATTCCATACGAACGAGATCCAGGAGAGTGACTTCATTGGGGCAAACAAGAAACTAAATAGAAAAGGGGAAAAACAAAGAAGAAAATAACTGAGAGCAGGGATACATGGCAGCTCTGAATATGTACATATCATTCATAACCATTAATGTCAATAACCTCAATTTGCCAATTAAAAGACACAGATTAGCAGATTAGATCAAGAAGTAAGATCCTACAATCTGCTGCATATAGGAAACACAACTAATTCAGAAGGAAACCCATAGACTAAAAATCAAAGGTTGGAAAACAATCCTCCATGCCACAGGAAACTGCAAGAAATCAGGAGTGGCTATCTTGTCTGCAGATAAAGTTGATTTCAAACGCAAACTGATTAAAAGAGATAAAGAAGGTCACTATATTCTCGTACAAGGAACTATCCAAGAGAAAGAAATACCAATCATAAATATTTATGCACCAAATTGTAACGCACCCAACTATATAAAACTAATATCACTGGACAAGAAAAGCCAGTTATCCATGAATACAATACTAGTAGGGGGTTTTAATACTCCATTGTCACAAATTGACAGATCAACTGGACAAAGAATCAATAAGGAAATACTTGACCTAAATCAAACTTTGGAGCAAATAGATTTATTAGATGCCTACAGAATTTTTCACCCTTCAAAATGAGAATATACTTTCTTCCCAGCTGCTCATGGATCATTCTCCAAAATAGAACACATTCTAGTCCATAGAACAAGCTTAAGTAGATGCAAAGGAATCGAAGTTATCCCCTGCATACTATCAGACCATAGTGCCTTGAAATTGGAGCTGAATAGCAGAAGAAATTCCAAGATCCTCAGAAACACATGGAAATTCAACAACACTCTGTTAACCAACCAATGGGCCACAAAAGAAATTAAAGAAGAAATTAAACATTTTCTACAACTAAGTGATAACTCCAGCACAACATATAGGAATTTATGGGACACAATGAAAGCAGTTCTGCGAGGGAAATTCATAGCAGTGAATGCCTACACTCAGAAAATAGAGCAAACTGAAATAAACAATCTAATGATGAACCTCAGACAACTAGAAAAAGAGGACCAAAACAAACCCAAAGCACATACTAGAGAGGAAATTATAAGGATCAGAGCAGAAATTAATGCAATGGAGACAAAGAGAACAATATAAAGAATCAATGAATCAAAGAGTTGGTTCTTTGAAAGGATAAATAAGATTGACAGACCCTTAGCCAACCTTATCAAACAAAGGAAGGAAAAGGCTCAAATCCATGCTATAAGGAATGAAAATGGGGAAATCAGCACAGACCCAGAAGAAGTCCAAAGGATAATAAACACATATTGTGAAAATCTATACTCCAAGAAGATGGAAAATCAAGAAGAAATGGATAGATTCCTAGACTCATATGAACTTCCAAAGCTGAATGAAGAGGGTATAAAAATGTGAAACAACCCGATATCAATCTGGGAAATTGAAAATGTAATAAAAAAAACCTACCAACAAAGAAAAGCCCTATTCCTGACGGCTTCACTGCTGAATTCTACAACACTTTTAAAGAAGAGTTAATACCAGTACTTCTCAATGTCTTTAATGAAATTGAAAGGGAAGCAGTACTGCCCAAATCATTCCTTGAAGCAACCATCACCTTGATTCCAAAGGCAGGGAAAGATCCCACCAAAAAAGAAAACTACATTCCAATCTCCCTAATGAACATTGATGCAAAAATCTTCAATAAGATTCTTGCAAACAGAATGCAGAGAGTTATCAAGAAAATCATACACCCTGATCAAGTCGGATTTATCCCAGGGATGCAAGGCTGGTTCAACATACATAAATCAATCAATGTAATACACTACATTAACAGACTCAAGGACAAAAACCATATGATTATCTCAATAGACACAGAAAAAGCATTTGACAAAATCCAACACCCATTTAGGATCAAAACTCTACAGAGAATTGGAATCAATGGACTTTATCTCAATTTAATACAAGCTATTTATGAGAAACCAACAGCCAGCATCATACTTAATGGGCAAAAACTGAAACCTTTTACACTAAGGTCAGGAACAAGATAAGGATTCCTGCTGTCACCACTCTTGTTCAATATAGTACTGGAAACATTAGCCATAGCAATCAGGCAGGACAAAGATATAAAATGAATAAAGATAGGAAAGGAAGAAGTTAAACTGTCATTATTTGCTGATGATATGATTCTCTATCTTGAGGATAGTAAAAACTCAACCAAGAGACTGCTAGACTTAATTACCAAATTTGGTAGTGTTGCTGGATACAGGGTCAATGCTCAAAAATCAACACTTTTGTCTACACAAACAACAGACTCACTGAAAGAGAAATTGGGGAGTCAATGCCTTTCACAGTAGCACCCAGAAAAATGAAATATGTAGGAATCAACCTAACAAAGGAAGTGAAAGACCTCTACTCTGAAAACTATAGGACTCTGAAAACTGAGATAGAAAAGGAAACCAGAAAGTGGAAAGATATCCCTTGTTCCTGGGTCGGGAGAACCAGCATTGTCAAAATGGCTATACTCCCACAACTACTATATAGATTCAATGCAATTCCAATTGAAATTCCAACACTATACTTCACAGAGCTAGAGAAAATAATACAAAAATTCATCTGGAACCACAAGAAACCTAGAATAGCAAAAGCAATTCTAAGCAACCACGACATTGCAGTGGTATTACAATCCCCAATTTAAAACTCTACTATAAAGCCGCTGTGATAAAAACTGCATGGTACTGGCAAAGTAACAGACCCGAGTGGAATAGATTAGAAGACCCAGAAACAACTCCAGATACACTAAGCCACCTTATCTTTGACAAAGGAGCCAAACATCCCCAATGGAAGAAAGACAGCCTCTTTAACAAATGTTGCTGGAAAAACTGAGCTTTAGCCTGCCAAAAGCTAAAGCTAGACCTATCTCTTTCACCATGCACAAAATTAAACTCACAGTGGATACGAGAATTAAACATTAAAATAGAAACAATAAACCTGCTGGAAAACAGGCTAGGTAAAACTCTTGGAGACATTGGCTTAGGCAGAGACTTTATGAATAAAACCTCTATAGCACAAGAGCTAGCAGAAAGAATCAACAAATGGGATCTCATTCTACTGAAAAGCTTCTGCACAGCAAAAGAAGTCACTGGCACTGCTAGAAAACAACCAACATGGGAAAAAATCTTTACTAGCTGTGTATCAGACAAAGGGCTATTATCTACAATATAAAAAAGAACTCAAACAGATCAGCCTCCCCAAGTTTAAAGACCCAATTCAAAAATGGGCAACTGAAATGAACCTACACTTCTCAGAGGCAGAAGTCAAAGCAGCCAAGAAACATATGAAGAAATGTTCAACATCACTGGTCATTCGAGAGATGCAAATGAAAACAACATTGAGATTTCATCTCACTCCACAAAGAATGGCTGCGATCACAAAATCAACCAATGATAAATGCTGGCATGGCTGTGGGGAGAAAGGAACCCTTCTCCACTGTTGGTGGGATTGCAGACTTGTGCAACCATTATGGAGATCCGTGTGGACATTTCTCAGAAAAGTAGGACGAAGCATCCCATTTGGCCCAGCTATCCCCCTGCTAGGAATATATCCAAAAGAATTGAAAAACTCACATTGGAAAGACAGATGTACACCCTTGTTCATAGCAGCTCAGTTCATGATAGCTCAATCTGGGAAACAACCCAAATGTCCATCAACTGGAGAGTGGATAAAGAAGATGTGTTTTTTTTTTATAAAATGAAGTATTACTCTCCCATAAAGAATGACAAGATCAATCCACTTACGTGCAAATGGAGACACCTGGAGGATATACTAATAAGTGAAATAAATAGATCACAGGTAGATAACTTCCAGATCTTCTCTTTGGCATGAACACCTGTAGATGCAAATGAGCTCTAGAAAGTAGGACAGCTTTTATAGAGTGGAATATTTCTATAGGAAACTTGGTGTGGGAATGTGATGAGGGGCAGAATAAATATGATATAGAAAGAAAATAAAAGAGCATGTATAAAGGGGGGAGGAGGTGTGGGTAGGTAGGGATATGGGTAAAAATGAGAATTAACTTTTGTCATATACTGGTACAAATTCCCCAATGTTATATGTGATTTTGAGATGTATATAAATTGTACCAATAAAGAATTCAATTTAAAAAGAAGTGATTGAGACACTTTTCAAAAAAAATCCAGATGGAAGTTTTCACTTGAGCTTTCTCACTGGTATTTTAAAAAACTAGCAATATCAAGTCTATAATACCACTACCAGTGCAATAAGAAATAATTCCAAAAAAGGAGGAGGGGAAATGTTGTAGTGTAAGTCTAACCAAATATGGTTAGGATATATACAATAAATCTTGCAAAACCATAAATGAATGTTTCATTGAATTGTACACCATAAAGTGAATTTTACTGTATGGAAACATAAAACTAAATTTTGAAAATATAATCAAGAAAAATTAGGTGCCATAACTCATTTTTCAATAAAAGAAACAATTATCTTTCCACTTTTGTTAATTGTGTCAAATCGGTGCATTGTAGGCAACACTCTGAAGGACAGTAAATGTTCCCTGTTATGAACAAACTTACATTGTTACCAAGGGGACAAATATCCCTGCCATAACTGACAAATGAGTAACCATTATAGCACAGCTTTATTACACATGCCATGGGAGAAGAGTCAAGGCAATCTTTAACCAGTCCTGCTATGGTCATAGTTGGAGAGAATATTAAAAGTTAAAGGCTAGACAAAGAAGTAGCTATATGTGATGACCATATTCCAAGGAAGATGGAGACTATAAGGAATTGTATGAGCAACAACCCCTTTAATACCTATCTCCATTTTTCATGTTATCCAGATCTTTGAGAAAAAAAAGTAGCCTTTCCTAGCATAGGTGTTCTCTTCACTCTTATTCAAGGGAACCAAGTAACACCCCCCTCCTTACATTTTCTTGTCACCAATATTGCTGTCATGACCAGTAACTTCCCAACTGCTAAAACTAACAAGACTTTCTTAATTCTGGTCTAGAAACTAGAGGATCTGCACCTACTGACCATTCTATTTCTTTTCAATGCTTTATTATTTCATGTTCCATTGATTTGATCCTTGTTCTCATTCTTTTTTTTTTTCCTTGTTCTCATTCTATCACTTCAATCACTTCTTAGGCTCCATGGTAGCCATGAAAATGGCACTTGTAGATCTTCAACTATAGGAGACGTAACTGACTTGAGTCCTCTGACATAATTGCTATATTTGCTTCAAAACCCTACTTCTCACAGTTTGCTTTAGGTCAATGATTGTGCGGCAGTGAGACCAACTTAGGTCCCTTACAGGAAAATCAATTTTTATAAGTGAAGATTTTATATCATAGTAAGCTGTATTTTTTTCCTTCTCTTTCCACTTCTTCTTCACCACAACATGAACAGCTTTCCTCAGAGCCAACCCCTTCTTCCATGTCACTTCTGCCCTGGAGCCTGCCAACTATAGTCTGAAACTCATAAAAAGATGAAACAAAATAAATCTCTCCTCTTTTATGCTGTGAGCATCAGGTATTATGTCTCACCACGGAGAACATGACTAAGAAGATGCATTACAAAAAGGAAAGGTGCAATATTATTAAAATAGCATACTTTTACACATGCATAAATTTATAAAAATATAAACTTTAAAAGGAGAAAGACTCTCAGAAATGTGGTCTGGGGGTAGTGAGGAAATGACCAAGGCAACATTATCTGAAAATGCAAAGGAAGTTGGGATGACTGTGCCTCACAGCACAGCCAGCAAAATTTAGCTGAGGTAGCTGACAGAAGTTTGGGGGTCATGGAGTTTTGTCTTATGTGTCTCAGTTCAACTAGGTACAATTTTACATATTCACTTATTGTTTCTTTGCACAGAATTATGCAAAACAAACCCAAAATTTGCTTAATATTCAAAATATCCCCTAATATATAGCAATTAAGTTTGGAACAAATTTACATTTCAGAGCAAACACTATAGTAGAACTGAGCATAATAGTAGGTACTTGAAAAATACAATGGATAAAGAAATATATCTAATAAATTTAGGAAGTAAGTGGGTTAAGCAAAATTTTTTATAGTAAGACATTTCAGAAATCATATATGCTAATGCAAACTGAAACTTCCAGAGGAACATGAATTTGCAATATTTTCCAAAATGACTTTGGAATACTTTCTCTCCTTTTCTGAGTGGAAAAACCATTAACATTCCCTGAAAATAGTCCTCCATGTAGCATAGTTTCATAAAGAGTTCTTTATAGTAAGGTTTTCTTCACTCATTGTTATTAGTATATGTTTGCAGTACATAATGTTTACATTGTTTGGAGGGAGTTGCTACTTGTACATAACACATCTTTATTAACTTTTTTCAGTCCCTTTTCTTCTCTTCCATTTAATCTCTTGGTACCCTACCCATTTGAGAAAGATCTCTCTGCTTCTCATTATCTATCTTTTCTTTTGCTTTTTATTTATATTTTGGATTTATGTTTTAGATTTCTCATATAAAAAAAATCATGTAATATTTAAGTTCATGTGTCTAATTTATTTCGCTTAATATTATAATCACAATGTTTTCATATTTATTGTTATAAAAGAGGAGATAAAGATTTTTTCAGAACAGAAATTTTATGATACAATTTTGTTTGAATTTTAAAACCTATAATACATTTTCAAAACTATTAGCAATGTGTCTAATATTGCTGATTGTGTAACTGAACTCATAGCCAACGTCTTATAAAACTATATCCAATAATTTGAGATTTATGTGCATGATTTTCTATTTCAGTATGATCCAAATGTCTACAAATAAAATATTTTGTTGTGAAGAATGAGTCATTAATTTTGTACTCAATTTTAGTTTACCTAATGATGTTTCTAAATTTACATTTTTCTTCAAATTTTCAACTAATTCTTTTCATTCTTCCATTTTTATATGTGAGGCTTATTAAGATTTACAAAAAGGAAGTTAATGATTTGTAGAGACATGATTGGTATACATAAATCTAGTTTATTTTTTCCTAATAAAAAGCAATGAATTGCCAGGCACAGTGGCTCGCGCCTGTTATCCCAGCACTCGGGAGGCAGAGACACGAGGATTGCTGAGTTCGAGGCTTGTTTGGGCTACATAGTGAGCTCAGGGCCAGCCTGAACTACAAAGTGAGACCCTGTCTCAAAAAAAAAAAAAAGCAATGAATAGAAAACAATATTTGTGAAAATGCTAGATTAAAGTTTGCTGAAAATTTTGTTCTCAATTATAGCAACTGTACCACTAGAAAAATTTATCAGAATTAACATTTTCAGTACTCCAAAAAGTAACCAAGGCTGCAAGGAATCCAGGAAGAATTCACTCAAGGAAAATAGCTGAATTGCAGTATGAAGCATTGTGACTTAATCTCATTTCGTATGCACAAGTAGCCTAGCAGAGTAGTCTGTTACAATCGGAAAAGGCACCACACAGGAATAGAACAAAATGGCTGAAAACTCCTTTGACACCCATTTCCATTACCAGAAAGGCTAGTTACCAGGAAAAGCAAATTGAAGGGCTTTCTTATTTGGCCTGACTCAGAATTTACCCAGAGGGAACTATTTCTTTCCTAAAGACATTTTTTGAAAGAGCCGGAGGTGATTTTAACATCTGGTTGTGTGGAGGCAGTGGATAGAACTTTGGAAAAAATAATTCATGATGCAAAAAGTTTAAAAGGAAAGCTCGGGAACAGAGACATGTATCCATTAGGAGTTTTAAGAGCTTATATTCTTGGGAATCTAGAAAGCTTCACATATGTGTGTGGGGTTTTCTGTAGCTCAAGAAATAAATGAAAGCTCTAACTTCTTATCTATGGCTGACTTCAGGGCTCTGTGAGGACAGAAAAAAATGGGAAGGTAGATTTGTCAAATGCCTGGATGTGTACTGCAGGCTTGGCCTAATATGCACAGAGCTTCTCAGTAAACAATGGGATAATTACTAGTTCTAAAAGCCTAAGGAAATCTCTTTCCAATCACTAGCTAAGCAATAAAATAATAGATAACAGATAAGAAACTTCATTGGCATACAAGGTAGGATATAAATATCACAAAATTTTCAGAAGTCACTACACAAGCAACAATAATAACAAATAGCAAAGGACTAACCCTAAGACCGGGAATCTGATTTTCAGAATTGCTGCATTGTATTACTAAAATTTGCAGTTACCAGCCAAAGAAACCATTGGCACAGCTAGAAGACAACCAAAATAAGAAAAAAATCTCTATTAGCTGTTTCTCAAAGATTTACTATCTAGAATATATAAAAAACTTAAACATATCAGCCCCACCAAATTTAATGAGCCAGTTCAAAAATGGGCATCTGAAGTGAACAGATAAACTTCTCAGAGGCAGAAGTCAAAGCAGCTAAGAAACATATGAAAAAATGTTCAACATCACTGGTCATTCGAGAGATGCAAATGAAAACAACACTGAGATTTCATCTCACTCCACAAAGAATATCTACTATTGTAAAATTAACCAGCAATAAATGCTGGTGAGGCTGCGGGGAGAAAGGAACACTTCTCCCCTTTTGGTGGGATTGTAGACTTGTACAACCATTGTGGAGATCTGTGTGGAGATTCCTCAAAACACTATGATTAGAGGTTCCATTTGACCTTGCTATTCCCCTGCTAGGAATATACTTGAAGTAATTAAAAGAATCATATTGTAAAGACATATGTGAACTCATGTTCATAGCAGCTCAGTTTGTGATAGGCCAATCTTGGAAACAACCCAGATGGCTATCAACTGGAGACTAGATAAAGAAGATATGGTTTCTTTATAAATTAGTGTTACTCCACCATAAAGAATGACAAGTTTAACTCATTATATGTGCAAATGGACACACTAATAAGTGAAATAAATAGATCACACATATGTAAATACCGCATCTTTTCTCTGGTATGAGAACCTGTAGATGTAAATGAGTTCTAGAATGTATGATAGATTTTGTAAAATAGGAAATATTCAAAGGGAATGTGGTGGGGGAAAACAATGAGGGGAAGAATAAATATGATTTGAAAAGAAAAAGAAAGCTCATGTATATAAGGAGGTGGAGGTTGTGGGGTGTGTGAGGATATGGATAAAAATGAGAATTAACTTGTGTAATATACTGGTATAAATTCCCCAGTATTGAGTGTGATTGTGAGCTGTGTATAAAATGTACCAATAAAGAATTCAATTAAAAGCTGCAATTATAAATAATGAAAAAGCCACATGCACACTTAAAAGAAAATATGGCCATTGAGGTGAGCAGGCTGTATTTTGCTGTAAGCTACTCCATGCTGAATAGTCGTTTTCAGGCCATGCTTTTCCTTGAGTTACTCTATTTTAAGAAAATACAACTGCCTCCATTTTGAGTTCAAACTCAAAATCAGAATCAACAAAACAACTTCCAGCTGTTTAAAGCAGAAACATAAGCTACAATACTACCCTCTGTAAACTTATCAATTAAAACAGGGAGACATGGACACAAGACTTCTATACATTCTATCAGGAAACATAAAAAGCCTGTAACCATAGGACACCAAATGAAACAACTCCTTCACCTTGATCATGAAAAGGAAATACACCCAATATTGGGTGTGGAGATCCCACACTCATGAGACCAACTGGTTTCATGATAGTATAATGAGGCTGACAAGCTAGAAGCTCAGGCTCTTTCTCCCAGCTTCACCTAAGCTCAACTCAGTCCTTGTTCCTGCCCACTTAACCTACTGCCTGCCTGGGATCTGGATTCAGACAGTGAACCAACTCTGCACTCATCAACAGCCTCCATTTCCCCCTCTGCCTTGGTTTTCTTTCTTCTTAAATCCTACAGCTACTGTTAACCCTTTCTTAGCCATTCTGTAACCTATATATTGTTATGCAAGTATGACATGTGACCTGAGTATTTCAGCTATGTCAGAAAATTGGCATAAAAGAATCTATGATTGCCATCTCATAGTACTTAGCCTAATTAGGCTGACACAATTGATACAGCTCATGAATGTATTGTTATTCCATAAATTCTAACATTGTGGAAAGACACAAATATGCCTAATCTATGCTACTTGACTTATATACAAGAGAAAAAAAAACAGTTAAAATTCCTGGGGAAATCTAAATCTTCATTTCATACATAAAGACTTTAAATTATAAACATGCTTAAAAGATTAGTTGAAACTATAGCTAAAGAAATAAAGGAAAGTAGCTAGGCCTGGTGACACATATTTGTAATCCCAGCATTTGGGAGGCTTAGGAGGATCACAAGTTTCAGACCAGTCCACAAAGTGAGTTTAAGCCAGCTGGAGCTACCCAGAAAGACCCTGTTTCAAAAACACATACAACAAACAAAAACAAAAAAAAAGTCTGAGAACAATGTCTGAAAAAATATAACATATCAATAAAGAAATATTTTAATTGAAGTTATTCATGACCTTGGATTAGGTAATATTTTTATATGAGCTCAGAAACACTTCCAACAAAATGGAAAATGGAGCAGCAGCAGAATTCCTGAGACAGATAGACAAGTTCAAGGTATTTTGAATTTTAAACCTGAACAAACAGGACTACTCTGCCACCTAGTAAAATATGGAGCAGAAAGTCAAAACTTGATTCAAGAAGATAACTCAGACTTGACCATCTAATCCTTAGACCATCGATTCTAATTCAATTTCTTTCAACATTCTTTATTGATTCACCACTGGGGTAAATCTAAAACAGAGGAAAGAAAGGATTGTCATGTAATTCAGCTTGCTGTTTGTTACTGATTCAACAAAAACTCTAAATTTCAGAGTATAAAATGCTAAGCTGGTGCGATAGGCAGATACCATTATCTGAGTAATTTAAGGTTGTTACTTGCTTAAACCAAATTTAATGTAATTGGTGGGCTGAAGAATGGAGAATGGAGGAGTTGGAGGTAACCTTTGTTCTGTCTAGTCATTTAAAAAGACAAGCGTCTCCCATGATATGATGTTAGCATCTGTAATAGGAGACTTCTAAGACACCCAGTCTTCTTCCTGACATACTGGAAAAGGTATAGAACTGAAAGGAAGATTACACACAAGTCTCATTCCTGGCCATACTTCATTAGTGATAATTCAGTCATAATGTCCCAGTCAGTTTCAGAGTTGAATGGAAGATGTAAATTTAGCTGTTTTGTTATACAAAGGAAAGTGGATAAAATCCTTACCAGAGTAGTTGTGGATTCAGAATTAACCCTGAAAAATACTCCCTTACTTTATACCCTATGAGCAAAACCTACAAACTATTACCAATGATAGCCAAAAATAAGCACTGCAAGAAAATGACAATATTAAAAATGTCATAGCCTGGATTTAACTAATGTGAAAACTAACTTTAGTGACATCTTTCAAAATCGGTTTAAGCAAAATATGCATAACTTCAATTATAAACCTTCTCCCACTAGTCTTTGATGGAGCAAGTAAAGGTGCCAAGGCAGTTCTAATTGTAATTTATAAAGCCTTCAACTATAGAAACAGCAAAAGTAAAACAGAATGTTGTCTTAAAATTTAACAACACAATTGTTTTACAATTGATTTTTTCTGAGTTCCGAGTAAATTGGTTACATGAATGCTATTTGGATTTAAATATTATGAATGAAAAAACTTTTCCAATTACGACAAAAGAAGCTATAAAATAGAGAAACCTCAGATATTAATACATAAGAAATAACTTGGGCCGGAGGGTTAGCTCAGTGGTTCCAGCGCCTGCCTCGCAAGCGCAAGGACCTGAGTTCGATCCCCAGTTACCACATATAATGCTGGGCGTGGTGGCTCACGCCTGTAATCCCAGCACTCGGGAGGCAGAGACAGGAGGATTGCTGAGTTCGCGGCAGCTTGCCTGGGCACCATAGTGAGATCAGGGCCAGCCTGAACTACAAAGCAAGACCCTGTCTCCAACAAGCAAAAAAAAAAGGAAATAACTCCTTTTTGAAGCCTTTATTAAATTACAACCACACAATTCTTTATGGCATAGCATGTCTACCTATGTTATTAAATATTCTCCCTGTATTAGTGTTTTTAAATGGCTGCTGGGAATTTTAATAAATAAAAAATAGATTAAATCATTATTCTGAACAAAAAGGCAGTGTATTTAATATAGGATTGTGTGCTTTCAGTTTCATTTTGCACACCACACACACACACACACACACACACACTCCTCTTTTAAGCAGGAATAAACCTCGCTGCTTTATGACTTCTTGAGACAACACCGAATAGCCTCGAAGGATCAAGTTGTTTTCTTTATAAAGAACTTGAAAAGGAAAATCCAGTGTCTCACATTCCCTTTGTTCCAGATGCCACAGTTTCTGCTCCGGGATCAGCATTTCCCTGCAGTCTGCATCTGACCGGGACTGCTGTCTCACAGACTTCTAGGGCACCTAGATTGGTCAGAGGGAAGCAGAGGAGGAGGAGCTATTCTGCACGTTTTTTTCTTCTCCACACAAAATCATCAGCCGGCACGCAGCTCTCACGTCAAAGCGCTGCTCAGGCTGGGAACTGCCGCTCCCGAGAGGCAGCCGGTGGGAGCATGTGCGCCCTGATGGGGTTCCCAGTGGCACGGAGGCTCCTGGGAAAATTATTTTGAAACAGTCTGAACGCAAAAGGCTAAAGTCAAAGCAGAAGTGAGCGCAGAAAGCAAATAGGCTCTTTCTACTGAGAATAAGCATTTTAAAACTTAAGGAAGTTTAAAGCAATGATCAGAGCCAGACCTAAAGGAGACTAAAACTCCATTTCAAGGTCTGAGGCGTGGCTGTGCTCACAGCAGGCATGCTGACCACAGCCTCCTAACTTTCAGTCGGATACAGACACGGAGGAAATAACAGGTTCCTTAACCCAGGACGTTCAGTCAGGTCAAGGGGGCTTGAATCCACTTGCTGCCGACCATGAACTCCACCCACCAGCACGGCATGCACACTTCTCTGCACTTCTGGAACCGCAGCGCCTACGGGCTGCACAGCAACGCCAGTGAGCCCCCGGGCAAAGGCTACTCTGACGGAGGGTGCTATGAGCAACTGTTCGTCTCCCCAGAGGTGTTTGTCACTCTGGGTGTCATAAGCCTATTGGAGAATATTCTGGTGATCGTGGCGATAGCTAAGAACAAGAATCTGCACTCCCCCATGTACTTCTTCATCTGCAGCCTGGCTGTGGCAGATATGCTGGTGAGTGTTTCCAACGGGTCAGAGACCATTGTCATCACTTTGTTAAACAGCACGGACACAGACGCGCAGAGCTTCACGGTGAACATTGATAATGTCATTGACTCTGTCATCTGTAGCTCTCTGCTCGCATCCATTTGCAGCCTGCTCTCCATCGCCATGGACAGGTACTTTACTATCTTTTATGCTCTGCAGTACCATAACATCATGACGGCTAAGCGGGTTGGGATCATCATAAGTTGTATCTGGGTGGCTTGTACAGTCTCAGGCATTCTCTTCATCATTTACTCGGATAGTAGTGCTGTCATCATCTGCCTCATCACCATGTTCTTCACCATGCTGGCTCTCATGGCCTCTCTCTACGTCCACATGTTCCTGATGGCCAGACTTCACATTAGGAGGATTGCTGTCCTCCCAGGCAATGGGACCATCCGCCAAGGTGCTAACATGAAGGGTGCGATTACCTTGACCATTCTGATTGGAGTTTTTGTTGTCTGCTGGTCCCCATTCTTTCTCCACTTAATATTCTACATCTCTTGTCCCCAAAATCCATACTGTGTGTGTTTCATGTCTCACTTTAATTTGTACCTCATACTGATCATGTGTAATTCAATCATTGATCCTCTCATTTATGCACTTCGGAGTCAAGAACTGAGGAAAACCTTCAAAGAGATCATCTGTTGTTACCCCTTGGGAGGCCTCTGTGACCTGTCTAGCAGATATTAAATGGAGTCAGAGAGCACACTAAAAATTTGCAAAAGACTTTTTCATTCTTATACCTAAACAATGTATGTCAGCAATTGCTGTGTCTTCAGTGTAGTGCTTTGGTGGGAAATATCTATTGTATAAATTTATGATTTGTGATATAAAATATGTCCTGTCTCAGTAATACTTAAATGTCATGCTACTTTTAGCTGTGAAATGTTAATGTGTATTATAGGTCATGGATACTTCAGAATTACAAAAAAAAAAAAAAAGAGAGAGAGATAGCTTTATTAAAAACAATGCCTCTCTAGGAGGACTGCTGAGTTCCAGGCTTGCCTGGGCTACATAATGAGCTCAGTGCCAGCCTGAACTACGAAGCTAGACCCTGTCTCAAAAAAAAAAAAATCTCTCCTTGTTATTCATCAGAATTTGATGCTCTGTTCTGTTAATACAGAAATTAGAGCCTCATTAAATGTTCTCATAAATGCTGTCATATATTATACTATCCAATGCTGAAATGTAGAAGTTTGAGGTCAACATTTAAAAGCAAATGTTTTAAAGAATATATACCTAATCATTAAATAAATCAGTATGAGTGAAAATGCAACTAACTTAATAAAAGCTTGTCCTCCTTCCTGTGCAAAAGAAGAAATGAGGTTACTTTTGAGAGAAAACAGCTATTGGAAAATAATGTGATATTCTATGTCAGAAAACTATCATGTTTCTCAAAGATAGTCTCATTGCTCAAGCAAATAGCCTCATACAGCACACAAGCAGTTTGGGGAAGAAACATCAGTTTACAGAACTGTCATGTCAAGCTGAACTTCCTGTTACAAAGCTAAATGATAAAATAAAGAATGAAGACTTTCTGCCACCTTTAACTAGGGACTTAGTGTCTGCTGAAATGTCCAGGAAAGTAGTGTTTCTTTGAGGTACAGTATTCCATCTCAAAAGAACTGTACAATTGATGATGAATTATTTTATATTTCTTGTGGAGATGATTTGTTGTTTACTCATTGTATATTTCTTGAACTGGAGAATAAGTGCTGACCATTAAAGATTTCAACTTTTTGAACCAAATCCAGAGTACAAGTATTTACAGGCACTATTGTAAATACCTAAATATGGGCACCTGTGATGCTGGTATACTATGAGTAGGAAATGAAGGCTCTGATTCCCAAAAGATGTCATGAATTAAACTAGACTTCCACAGTTATACCTGGGAGAATAAACTCTTCTTTTGCTCCAAAATAATTGGGCACTAGGCAATAAAATGTGTGCTCTCCAATCTGTGTGTACTATTAAGATAAGAATATTAGGCTGAATTTTAGCTGAAAGCTATCTTGTGATTGAATTTGTAGTGTCTTTATATCTCCTGAAGCAATGATCATATACAAAGGTACATTTCATTCAGACCTAAATAGTTTGTACATTATCTATAAAACCTGAGAAAACCTTATCATCCATCTGGAAAGATTGCCTCAAATCATAATGGTGAAATCACTCCATTTATAGATGAAAAGTGATACTAACACAGAATTGCAATTTCACTGATTTGTTTATTTTTTAATTTTTTTTTGAAACAGGGTCTTGCTTTGTAGTTCAGGCTGGTCCTCAGCTCACTATGTAGCCCAGGCAAGCCTTGAACTCAGCAGTCCTCCTGTCTCTCTGCCTTCTGAGTGCTGGGATTACAGGCATGAGTCACCACACCCAGCACTGTGGCATGTGTTATTGATTGCTGGTGGGGGTGAATCACGACGCCCAGCACTGTATGTGGTTACCAGGATCTAACTCAGGACCTTGTGAGGCAGGCACCGGAATCACTGAGCTAAATCTCTGGCCCTTAATTTTTATTTTTATTTTGGTATATTATATATACACATATCATGATCACACTCAATACTGGGAATTTGTACTAGTATATGACACAATTTAATTCTCATTTTTTCCCGCTCCCCTACCCATTCCACAATCCCTCACCACCTAAATACATAAGCTTTGTTTCCCTCTTTTGTTACCATCATATTTTTTTCTTTACTGCTCATTACTCAAAATAAAGGAAATGGGCTGAAGATTTAGCTCAGTGGCTCCAGAGCCTGCTTAGCAAGCCCAAGGTCCTGAGTTTGATCCCTGGTAATTACATGCCACAATGCTGGGCATGGTGACTCGTGCCCACCAGCAATCAGTACCACATACAACAATGCCAGGCATGGTGGCTCACACCTGTAATCCAGCACTCACAAGGTAGAAGCAGGAGGACTGCTGAGTTTGAGAATTGCCTGGGCTACATAGTGAGCTCAGGGCCAACCTGAACTACAAAGTGAGACCCTGCCTCAAAAAATAAATAAGTGAGAGCTTTAAAATACAAGTCTCCTATAACCATTATAGCCTGCTGCAGCCTGAATGTGAAGTGTGTAAAGGACACGCAGAAGTTTGTTCTACAGGATGACATTACTGAATAATGGGGAAGCCTTGAAGAGGTGGTGCCTGGTGGGAAGTTTTCAGGTCACTGAACGTGTGTGCCCTGGAAGAGGATAATGGATTTAGCTCCTTTCTTTTCTCTGTGCTGCTCCATGAGGATAGCCAAGAACTTCTGCAATGATATGCTGCCTGGCCACTGACCCAAAGCAATGCAGCCAATGGATCATGGGTTGACACTTCTAAAACTATGAGCCAAATAAACCTTTTTCCATTTACAAATTAGCAATCCAAGTATTTATTAAAGTGATGGGATATATAGTGATGGGATACTAAAGCATATCTTATAATGATGGGAAGCTCCTAACACACTAGTACACAGACGTATTTGCTATTGCTACTATTCCTGTTCATTCTTTCATATAATGACTCTGTGAAATCTTGGACACTGAAGACACTGGGGAAAAAAAAAGTTTTGTAAGCATGGCATGGCTACTGTAGTAGTTGTCTTTTCAGTCCATTTTATTTTTCCTTCATGTGTCTTCTCACACGCTCAGTAGGAAATCCCAACTTTGTATTCTCATGTTAACACCTCTGGAACAGTTTAGTGTGTATTTGCTGTGAACCACCAGCAGGCTCCCCTAGATGCTCACAGCATAATTTTGGGTTTCAGTCTCCTTTGGTTTTCACTTGTCCAATTCACCGCACGTTCACCAGTTATATTATTTTCTGTTACTCCAGGAAAATATTTAAGCTCTCCTTGGAGGAAAGCTCTTGACCAAGCCATCCCTGACCACCCCACACCCAGTAAAATATGGAGCCTCCCTAGCTCTAGTTGAATGTCTGTTGGTTGAACCAGGTTGATGTTATGGTCAAAACCCTAAGGGGAAACAAATGTATACAGTATGAAGGTTGAGAAGTATAGTGGGGAGAGAAGCTGGAGGTTTGGAGAAAAGAGATTTGTAATACACAGAAATGAAGGCACCATAGAATACTGACTGCTACAGCAGATTCAGAAGAAGGGGTTACTCCAATCAGGGAACTTTAGATATATTAGGGACAAAAAAAACCCACCTCTTTTGTAGAATTGCATGAGGATTTTCACAATTACAGAAGGGGATTATATGCCTGATCCCTCAGTCTACATCTAAGAGGAAGATGTCATTGGGTTAAGGCTTACGAAGTTATCCAACCATTATGTTTAGATTCTAAATTGTCCTTAAGATCCTGGACAGTTCAATACTGCAGTCTCATTTTCCCTGCTGTTTTATTTCAGTGAATTCTATCTCCACTATTTATATGTAAGCTCCTTAGAATAGGGAGTTACATGTTCATATTTTTATTCCTACATGTCCTGGTATGTCTGACTTGAAATAGATACTAAAGTGTATCTAATACAAATATAAATATAGTATATTTGATTTCTGAAAATGGTTTCCAAAATAGCCTCACATTGGATTTTCTTGATGCTACAGCTCTTTCCTCAGCAGTGACTACCAAGCCCTCATGCCCTTGTCCTACCTACCCGCCTTCAGAGAAGGATAACAAGTTCCTAGATTTTTGTAAAATAGGAAATATCCAAAGGGAATTTGGTGTGGGAACATAAGGAGGGGAAAGAATAAATATGATTTGGAAAGAAAATGAAAGAGCATGTATATAAGGGGTGGGGTATGTGGGTGGGTAAAAAGGAGAATGTACTTGTGTCATATACTGGTACAAATTCCCCAAAGTTGTGTGTGATTGTGAGTTGTATATAAATTGCACCAGTAAAGAATTTTTTAAAAATAATAAAAAATAAAAATAAAAAGGGCTAGAAAAAAAATTCCTAGAGAAAGGAGCTAGATATGGATTAATTTACCTATACAAAAGAAAATGGTAAAAATCACCTCTAGATACTCTTCTAAGTAGCCAGGATCATAATTAGAAATGTGGAATCATGGCACAAATGAAGTAATAAGGAAAGGTCTGTGCCACTGGATGATCTTGAATTTACTGAAGATAGAAATAATTAGTAATAATTCTCACCATGTCAAGCATTGGTTCATCCAGCTATGGTGTTAGGAGTTAGAGCTGTTTGAGGATAGGGACCCTGGTTTGCCTAAAACTTAGTACCCCTGAGAACTTCTCATCCATGGCATGTCTATTAGGGATATTCTTGGGCTATAGTGAATAAAGAGCAACTTGTGACATTAGGCCTGTGGCACTCTCACCTCCACCATAGCAAAAGATCCCCTAGAAAACTCAACTGGAGGATCTGCTCTATCCTCAAGGCCTCAACTCACTCTTCCCTCCTACTAAATCCATCTGTTGACATCTTGCTACCTACAAACAAACAGGATGAGAATTCTTGCACATCATGATTAAAAATACAAAAGAAAATACATGGAAGAGAGGAAAGGAAAGAAGATACAGAATGGTTATTGAGAAACTACTTAAATGGAGAAACTGATTAGATCAGTTTTTCATGTCCCCCTACTGGAAAAATAAAACAACAAACAAATAAATAAAATGTCACAAATCATAAACTTATGAGCCTCTGCTTTAAATACACACTGACTCAATCCCCCTCATGGCTCAAGAATTTCTACATAAGGAGGACAAGAATGCAAAATTGTTGAAAGGAGTCATGGAGGACTGTCTTGAAGCCTTTTGCACAACAGCCATGTTTCACTTGGGTTGTATATCTTCTTGAAAATTCCCTCAAAGATGATTTGAAGATCTTAATGCAACTTTGGCTCTACAGGAGTCCTAAAATATATCTCCACCAAAGCAGTTCTTTGTTTGTTGAAAAGAACTGGGTAAACAGAAAGGAACATGACAGAGTCCTGTCTTCTCTTCTGCCCATTTTCATCATTCCATTAACTGGGTTTTATTATAACTTTTTTTTAACTTGTAGGATATTTTGTCCTATAATGGTTTTCTCACTAACCTAAAAACCAGTATTATTATACACAGTATACATGCTTAATTAATGCTTTTTAGTTAAATTCTTCTATATTTCTTTTGTGATTTTTTCCATTCACTTTGTGCTATAATGACACAAGAATGTTATAAAAAATGAAAAAAACCCACTCCTACACATTTATATTAGTTTGGCTCATTAAACCAATGCTTTGGTTTAAGTAGATAAAAAAGTGAACATCTTTCACTGTATTTGACCTAGATTGTCCAGCTTCACAGAATGTTACTAGAAAGAATATAGTTCTAAAGCAAATAAAAGGAGGCTTCAAGGATTCTATCTATATTTACTGCAAAAATTTTGCCAGCACATTTATCAAGGCCTGGGAAATGAACTCATCTTATATCTATATTATATCATCAGAAAAGGAATTAAGGAATAAAGAAAATAGTCTGAATTAGTCAAGCTGCAGCACAAACAGGTATATCTTTGAAATAGTCCTGAAGAAGGGAAATAAATGCCTACAAAAAGGCTGTCAATAATTTAATTACAACATTTGAGTGGTCTTCGCAAATGCCTGCTGTAAATTTTCATATATCAAGTTGACATTTTTAAAAACCAAATGAAAAATATTCAAAGTTGTTGAGGAGTTAGGTGGTTTCTATCCTCGTATGTTCAAATGTAACTTGATAAAAATACTTTCAAGAATATTATATGTATCCCAAACCTTCAAGAATATTATATGTATCCCAAACCTTAAAAATGTCAGTTCTTTGATCACTGAATTTCACTCATTGTAAAAGAGAGATTGTTAGACTATGAAGGCAACACCTATTGAAGAGCCCACAGTGCTTCCCAGAAGTACCCAGCTGATGGTCATTGATTCTACATCTGATGTGGTTATCTTAAAAACTCCTCCTGTTTACTAATGACACCTCATTTCATCATTTTTTTTTTTGAGACAGGGTCTCACTTTGTAGTTCAGGCTGGCCCTGAGCTCACTATGGTGCCCAGGGAAGCCGCCACGAAATCAGCAATCCTCCTGTCTCTGCCTCCTGAGTGCTGGGATTACAGGCATGAGCCACCACGCCCAGCATTACATGTGGTTACTGGGGATCGAACTCAGGACTTTGCGCTTGCAAGGCAGGCGCCAGAACAACTGAGCTAACCCTCCGGCCCCATTTCATCATTTTTTTCTGTTGTACAAAATGTTGGTAGATAGAAAATAAGGAAATAATTTATGGTAACTTTTTGTACCTAACATATACCTTTTCTTTTGTTTACTCTCATTCTATTCATGGTAGTTTGTGAAGACTAAATATAAAATAAATCACTTCTTAAGGAAATCAGATCCTAAATATGAACCTTCCAAGCTCTATATAGATTCAAAAAACTGTTTAATGTCCCCTATGCAGTCAGTGGCAATGGCAGTTCCTTACCCCCCATTCCAGGTCTCCCAGATGTCCAGAATTCCCAGGGAATAAACAAAATACATCTTTACCAGTCATAGAGACCTAGGATAAAACTCTGGTTGTTTCACCTTCTAGCCTCAAGATTTTGCTTATTTTCCCTACCTTTAAATATTCCTAATATTTGCTTTATTTTATGTTGATTACATTGATTGATACATTATATACATTCCTTATGATCACATTCCTCATTGGGAATTTGTACCTGTACACATCACACCTTGATTCTCATTTTTCCCCATTCCCCATTCCCCACTGATATATTAAAGGAACAAAAGAAATGCAGGAGCTAGGGATTTAGCTCGGGGGACCATGCCTGCCTTACAAGCACAAGGTCACCTGGTACCACAAAAAGGAAAAAAGAAAGAAAAATAATATCAAAGATATAAAATTCCACAAAATAATATTCAATATGTAAACATTAAAAAGGTAATTGTCTTTTAAATGCAAATTTTAAATATTGCATGAATGGAACTTTTTAGTTTTATCAGTGTTTTCACATACTCAGTATCATCAATAAACATACTGAAGCCTTGAGATTAATTATGTACCATTCCTTAAGGCAAATTTAATCATTTCATGTGTATACATTAATATATTTACAGTAACAGATATAGGGTGATTGCTGTACTCTAAAGAATAATTTGTCACAAGATATAAAAGGAATAAAGATAGGTCAGGAAGAAGTTAAACTGTCATTATTTGCTGATGATGTGATACTCTATCTAGAGGATCCTAAAAACTCAACCAAAAGACTGCTAGACTTAATTACCAAATTTGGTAGCGTTGCTGGATACAGGGTCAGTGATCAAAAAATCAACAGCCTTTGTCTACACAAACAACAGACTCACTGAAAGAGAAATTAGGGAGTCAATCCCTTTCACAGTAGCACCCAGAAAAATGAAATATCTAGGAATCAACCTAAAAAAAGGAAGTGAAAGACCTCTACTCTGAAAACTATAGGACTCTGAACACTGAGATAGAAAAGGAAACCAGAAAGGGGAAAGATATCCCTTGTTCCGAGTAGGGAGAACCAACATCGTCAAAATGACTGTTCTCCCAGCATTTATGGTTGGTTGACTTTGTGATTGTGGCCATTCTTTGTGGAGTGAGATGAAATCTCAGTGCTGTCTTCATTTGCATCTCTCGAATGACCAGTGATGTTGAACATTTCTTCATATGTTTCTTGGCTGCTTTGACTTCTGCCTCTGAGAAGTCTGTTCATTTCAGATGCCCATTTTTGAATTGGGTCTTGAAACTTGGGGAGGCTGATCTGTTTGAGTTCTTTATATATTGTAGATAATAGCCCTTTGTCTGATACACAGCTAGTAAAGATTTTTTCCCATGCTGTTGGTTGTCTTCTAGCAGTGCCAGCGACTTCTTTTGCTGTGCAGAAGCTTTTCAGTAGAATGAAATCCCATTTGTTGATTCTTTCTGCTAGTTCTTGTGCTATAGAGGTTTTATTCATAAAGTCTCTGCCTAAGCCAATGTCTCTAAGAGTTTTACCTAGCCTGTTTTCCAGCAGGCTTATTGTTTCTGTTTTAATGTTTAAGTCCCATATCCACAGTGAGTTTAGTTTTGTGCATGGTGAAAGAGATAGGTCTAGCTTTAGCTTTTAGCAGGCAACAATAAATGCTGGCATAGCTGTGGAGAGAAAGGAACCCTTCTCCACTGTTGATGGGATTGCAGACTTGTGCAACCATTGTAGAGATCTGTGTGGAGATTTCTCAGAAAAGTAGGACTAGGGGTTCCATTTGACCTGGCTATCCCCCTGCTAGGAATATACCCAAAAGAATTTTAAAAATCACATTGGAAAGACAGATGTACACCCTTGTTCATAGCAGCTCAGTTCGTGATAGCTCAGTCTTGGAAACAACCCAAATATCCATCAACTGGAGAGTGGATAAAGAAGATGTGGGGTTTTTTTAATAAAATGGAGTATTACTCTGCCATAAAGAATGACAAGATCGATCCATTTAGGTGCAAATGGAGACACCTGGAGGATATACTAATAAGTGAAATCAACAGATCACAGATAGACAATTTCCAGATCTTCTCTTTGGCATGAACACCTGTAGATGCAAATGAACTGTAGAAAGTAGGACAGCTTTTATAGAGTGGAAAATTTCTATAGGAAACTTGGTGTGGGAATGTAATGAGGGGAAGGAATAAATATGATACAGAAAGAAAATAAAAGCATGCATAAAGGGGGTGAGGAGGGGTGGGTGGGTAGGGATATGGGTAAAAATGAGAATTAACTAGTGTCATATACTGGCACAATTTCCCAATGTTATATGTGCTTTTGAGATGTATATAAATAGTACCAATAAAGAATTCAATTTAAAAAATGACTATACTCTCACAACTACTATACAGATTCAATGCAATTCCAATTGAAATTCCAGCAGTATACTTCACAGAGCTAGAGACAATAATACAAAACTTCATCTGGAAACACAAGAAACCTAGAATAGCAAAAGCAATTCTAAGCAACCACGACATGGCAGGTGTATTACACTTCCCAATTTAAAACTCTACTATAAAGCCACTGTAATAAAAACTGCATGATACTGACAAAGTAAAAGACCCAAGGAACAGTGGAATAGATTAGAAGACCCAGAAACAACTCTGGATACACTAAGCCACTTTATCTTTGACAAAGGAGGCAAAAATCCCCAATGGAAGAAAGACAGCCTCTTTAACAAATGATGCTGGAAAACCTGGGCTTTAACCTGCCAAAAGCTAAAGCTAGACCTATCTCTTTCACCATGCACAAAACTAAACTCACAATGGATACGAGACTTAAACATTAATACAGAAACAATAAGCCTGCTGGAAAACAGGCTAGGTAAAACTCTTAGAGACATTGGCTTAGGCAGAGACTTTATGAATAAAACCTCTATAGCACAAGAACTAGCAGAAAGAATCAACAAATGGGATCTCATTCTACTGAAAAGCTTCTGCACAGCAAAAGAAGTCACTGGCACTGCTAAAAGACAACCAACATCATGGGGAAAAAATCTTTACTAGCTGTGTATCAGACAAAGGGCTATTATGTACAGTATATAAAGAACACAAACAAATCAGCCTCCCCAAGTTTAAAGACCCAATTCAAAAATGGGCATCTGAAATGAACAGACACTTCTCAGAGGCAGAAGTCAAAGCAGCAAAGAAGCATATGAAGAAATGTTCAACATCACTGGTCATTCAAGAGATGCAAATGAAAACAACACTGAGATTTCATCTCATTCCACAAATGGCCGCTATCACAAAATCAACCAACAATAAATGCTGGCGTGGCTGTGGGGAGAAAGGAACCCTTCTCCACTGTTGGTGGGGTTGCAGACTTGTGCAACCATTGTGGAGATCTGTGTGGAGATTTCTCAGAAAACTAGGACTAGGGATCCCATTTGACTCTGCTGTCCCCCTGCTAGCAATATACACAAAAGAATTTTAAAAATCATGTTGGAAAGACAGATTTACACCTTGTTCATAGCAGCTCAGTTCATGATAGCTCAATCTTGGAAACGACCCAAATGTCCATCAACTGGAGAGTGGATAAAGAAGATGTGCTTTTTAAAAAATATAAATGGAATATTACTCTGCCATAAAGAATGACAAGATCGGATCCATTTAGGTGCAAATGGAGACACCTGGAGGATATACTAATAAATGAAATCAGTAGATCACAGATAGCAAATTCCATATCTTCTCTTTGACATGAACACCTGTAGATGCAAATGAGCTCTAGAAAGTATGACAGGTTTTACAGAGTGAGAAATTTCCATAGGAAATTTGGTGTAGGAATGTAATGAGGGAAAGGATGGATTCAGAATGAAAATAAAAGAGTATTATAAAGGGGGTGGGGAGGTGTGGGTAGGTAGGGATATGGGTAGAAATGAGAATTAACTTGTGTCATATACTGGTACAAATTCCCCAATGTTATATGTGATTGTGAGATGTATATAGATTGTACCAATAAAGAATTCAATTAAAAAAAGAAAAAATAATAATTTGTCACTATCAGGGCTGCAAGTCTTGATGCAACTAATACTACAAAATGATAATAAAAAGAAAACTGCCAAACATGAAATAATCAGTCCATTCTTTTCTGAGATTAATTGCTACTTAACTTTTATGCTGTGAACTGAACTTATATCAAGAATTATTATCCAAACCAAAGTAACTGACTTGTACCAAAGCAGTGTATATGAGTAGAAAGAGCACCTGTTTTGTATTAAATCTTTACTTCAAACACAAAATATATTACTTATCACCTCTAGAATCCTGGCCTAGAATCCTGGTCATTGCATAACTGTTCTAAGCATCTAGAATACAATCTTTAACATAGTAATACCTCTTCTCTTATGGTTATAATAGACATTTTAAAAAGTAGAATTTGATAACTGATTTTTAAATCTAGCTTTGGACTTCTCACTATAGGTAGCTATGTTACAGTAATCAAACTACAGACAAAAGTTTAACAGATCGGGCCGGAGGGTTAGCTCAGTGGTTCCGGCACCTGCCTTGGAAGCGCAAGGACCTGAGTTCGATCCCCGGTAACCACATATAATGCTGGGTGTGGAGACACGCCCACCAGCAATCAACACCGCATACCACAATGCCGGACGTGGTGGCTCATGTCTGTCATCCCAGCACTCGGGAGGCAGAGACAGGAGGATTGCTGGGTTCGCGGCAGCTTGCCTGGGCACCATAGTGAGCTCAGGGCAGCCTGAACTACAACGCGAGACCCTGTC
>PVIC010002027.1:0-82458 GCA_004025085.1 Thryonomys swinderianus | reverse complement strand
GTCTATATTGATTCAAAAAACAAAATGCACCCCAAACTAGTTCTTATGAACATTCCACTTGATGCTATTTGAGTTTTAAGGTGTTAATGCAGACTGAAGAAACTAAAATAAGCACACCCCAGACTACCTGTAATTCTGAGATTTATTATATCTGACTGCATGGATTTTAAAAAACAAACTGTTGCCAGGTGTGGTGGCTTACACCTGTAATCCCAGCACTCGGGAGGCAGAGGCAGGAGGATTGCTGAGTTCGAGGCTTGCCTGGGCTACATAGTGACCTCAGAGCCAGCCCGAACTACAAAGTGAGACCCTGTCTCAAAAAAACAAAACAAAACAAACTGTTTTCCCAAGTTTTACCTATATTTTAAGAGGGAAGAAAAAGCTTGTCTTGGGTCCTCCGTCTTCTTCAAAGTGGTGTTGTTTCAGTTTCCACGTGTCTCTTTTACTAAAGCATCACAATAACATAGGGCTTTTTATGTGGATAGCTCCTTAATGGATTTTGGTATCAGTTCATAAAGAGCTATTTGTTATCCTTTTTCCTCAGTTCCTACTTACAATGGAAGAAGACAGCCTGGCTATGAATTGGTGCAGTGCTTAACATGATTAGAGGATTTCTTAAGCAGCTCAGAGTTATGAGGTAGCCAATGAGGTACAGAGGAGGCTTTTCCAGTAGAACATGTGGACTACACGTTAAGCAGCATTGTGTCCTGTCCATATAATTTTTCTGTCAGAACACAGAAGTACTTTCTGCATTTCTCTGTAATAGTACATACAGACTGAAGAAGAATCTTGCAAGGCCATAAGATCTTGCTTTTGTTTTTGGAGATAAATTCACAGAATATGAGTGGTTAGGCCATGAGTCACTGAGCCTCAGACTCCCTCCTGCCCAGGATGATTGTTGTCATAATATTTAGATATCAGGGTTATCCGTCGACTAGGAGGTGCTGGACCTCCTGAGTGATGTCTCCCAAGTGTTATGAAGACACAGTCATCTGGTGCATTTGCTCCTTGTCAGTATCAGGTATGTAGCGGGCTGTGCTGTGGGTAAATGACTGAATTCCATTGCTGTTTGCTGAAACAAATGTCCCATTTTATGGGGAATTGTTCTCATCAGATACAGCAGTTTCTGTGCTAATTTGCAGGACACACCACGTTGAGCTTCACAGGCCACATGTTCCTCTCCAGCCCCCACATCCACGTTTTCCCCCAGATCTTCTCTTCTCCACCAAGTCACAGACTTAAAAGGAGACAAATGTGTCCCTAGGATCCTTATCTAGTATCTCTTATTAAAAGCTCAGGCTCTTTTCCTAGTGCTCTTCACCTCTGCACACACACATACAGATGAATGGGGAAGAGAGCAAAGCCCAGCCCAGGAGCCTGCCTGACAGTGAAGGCTGTGATTTAGAACAGGTCCAGCCCCCCCGCCCTGACAACCCAATATGCAAACCCATAACTTTCTCATTTCAAGGGCGTATTGTTAGATTGATATAGGTGGTATCCATGCTATGTTTGGCAGCCTTAAGGAAAGAATAGCTGCCCCGAGGGTCCATGCCATTACAAATTATTTTCTATCCTAAGAGAAAGACATTCTCAGAACCGAACTTGCAGAAGTACAGAAGTCCCGAGCTGTAACTGATTCTCTCCTATTTCACCCATAGGCTTCCATCATTTGTCCTTACGTTGCACCTAAGGGCAAAACTGAAAGCTCGTACAGTGATGATGGAAGCAAATAATAAGAAAAGCCTGAAATGGGAACAGTTGCTTTCCTGTTTTTACAGGTTAGGAAATAGCAATAGAAAGTTTAAATAACCTGCTGGAAGTCACAATTGATAATTAGCAGATTTAAGCCTCAGCTGAGAATTTCGTTTCATGGAAATCATGTCAAATATACTTTATAATTAAATGTGCTTTGTATTTTTTAAACTGTGAATGGGATCCATAAAGCTTTAGTAGTAATTGAAGTGAATCCTCTGAAAAATTTTCTCAAAAGTCTGAATCTTCTCAATTCTGCCATGTCCAGATTTTTCACTAATTGTATTAATGCATTAACTGAAATATATCAATAAATTATGATTTTTCTTTTTGAGACATGGTCTCATTCTGTAATTCAGCCTGGCCTCTAACTACCAGGCTGGCCTCAAACTCTCCTACCTTAGCCTCCTGAGTGCCTCAATTACAGTCATGTGCCGCCACCTCATCTAATAAATTGTGATTTTCATCCTAGAGCTGAGACTTTCCTGGTTAGGAAAAAGAAAAAAAGTCAAATGCACCTCTTTAAGTTTCTGTCTATGTTCAAGGACTGTGCTAAGTTGGGCTTTTGAAATATTTGTGTTGATCTGTTTAAGAAATAGTTTTTACCTTTGCTTCACAAATCAGGTAAAAGTAAGTACTGATGGAATTTCTTCTGTATTCAGTGATGGACAGAGAGTGAATATTTCTATATCGACCTGGGGAATGTGATATCTCATTTCATCTATTTTCTGGACTGTTACATGCAGGACACCTAACTACTCCACCGAAGCGTCTGTGGCAGCCTTTTTCACAAACATCTAATTCCTATTCTGTGACGCAGTCTGGAACACAAAATAGCTTTCTATACCACCATGCCGCCTCACAGAATGCCAGAACACTATGAGTAATGTGCAAGTATTGACTGGCACTGCATTTGATAGAGAAAACTTTATAGCTAGCTTTTTCCTCCTGGTCATAGCGATTTCTTTTCTTTTTTTTTTTTTCTAATGTTTTCATTTGTACGTGTTTATAATACATAACAATCACCTTCCTCATGGGTCTTGTACATGTATATAACACATCTGAATTCTTTTTTTTATCCTTCTTTTCTTCATCCCATTTCTTGATCCCTTTCCATCTTGCAAAAGACCTAGTTCCTTTTATCTATCTTTTATTTTGACCTTTATATTTTGGTTTTCTCATGTAAGAGAAACCGTGTAATATTTAAACTTCTGTGTCTGGTTTATTTAACTTAAAGTTATGACCTCAGAGTGCATTTATTTCCTTACAAATGGCAAAATTTTAGCCTTCTTTATGGCAGAGTAGTACTCCACTGCGTATAAATATTGCAATTTCTTTGTTCTTTCATGTGTTGATGGCCATGGAGACTGCTTCCATGATCTAGCGCTTATGAACTGTGCTGCTGTCATCCTGGTATCATGCATCTCTGTAATACAGTCCCTTTAAGGCCTTCAGGAGGAAGAGACACAAGCCCCATTATTTATTCTCAGACAATATTCCATAATGTTTGAGGTCGGGCCCTGGAATTGGCAGACCTGGATCAAAACCGAGGCTTTGCAACTGACTTAAGCAAGCTTGTTTAAGCCTCAGTTTTCCATCTGTAGAAAGACACTTTTCAGAGTGCCACTGGATATGCAGCAGGCTAAGGTGCTGTGTATAAACTTACAGCCTGAAGTAAGGGAGAAGTAAAGATCAGCAAACAGAATAATGTTATTCTTATGGCTGTCAGTCACCACCTGGTAATGGAGGAGTGACTAGATGGCTGAAGGTCTTGTCTAAATGAAAATATTTGAAACAAGTAAATGCTCTTCCTTGAATATTTTTTAAAAGATTCATTTAATAAATCAGTATAGGCAACCAACTTTATTGATTAGATTCAGTTTACACTGTAGCCAAGTTAAATCACTAACCCCTCATCTCTTCTCACAGAGGACTAGGCCGTACCCTTGTGACCAGCTCCTCCTCTTGTCCAGCTCTTTTATGTCACATTCCCTTTATTTTTCTCACACCTTACCGAGGACTGAGACCCCTTCTGTAGTCAGCGTGGAGCTCGCTACTGACCCTTCCCTGTAGACTCAAGTTCACCTGCTCTTTCTCCTTTGCTTCTTCTCGCCTGCTTCGCCCCTCTCCCGTGTACACACACTTGTGTTTGGTTCTCCCGGTCAAGTCACATGGTTTTCTGTGAAACTGCATTTCCTTTCGCTTTTGTTCCTGGTGGAAATTGCTATTTATTTTCCCCTAGGAAGTCCTGTCATTGAGATGGGAAAATCTGTTTTCTGGCCAAATGCCACTGAGAAGACAGTTCTCAGCCTGTGCAAAAACCAAAGGCTCGCACTGGAAGTGGGTATTGTTCACCTCCCTGCAACTTCCTCCTTCAGAGTTCTCACCTCAGGGGAGACATTAGCCCAGTGAAGTATTTCTTTCCCTTCTCATTGGATACCAGATTGGTCTTCAGCCCTAGCACATTAAGTGTCAAGAGATTGCTGTTTTTCTGTTTGTGACATTAATTAATCTATTTCCTCTTTTACTTTTCCATTGTGTTTACCCAAAACAATGCAAGATCTGAGATTTCCTAATTTATACCCTGTGTTTCTCTACACAAGCATTGTGCAGCTACCAGTCCCATATGCCGGTTAAACTCAGGCAGTTTAATTCAGACATCTTACTTATTAAAGTCATGCTTACTTGCATGTAATGCTGGGGATTCCAGGGCACCATTTGGGAAGAGTGGTTAAAGAGGAAGAGGTTAAGAAAGGTCAGAAACACCAAGGGAAAGGAAACGAAGAGGCTACATGAGATTTATTTTTCCCCACCAGGAAAGGAACAAACCATGCCTACAGGGACATGGTAACATAGTAAACAACAAGTTAATATAAGATGGCTTTTTAACTATCACTGTCTACTCTATTGGGTAAATTGAGACAGTAGCAGCTGGAGTCTGCTCTGTGTATACAGCATATTGGTGTCTGTCTGGTCTAACCCTTCATCCACATTGCTTGATCCTTTCAGAGTTTTCTCTGGAGCCTTCTGACTGAACTGTCTATGGTGGATCTGTCCCATGTCTGCTGGGAAACCAAGCCAGTTCAATTGATGTGATCATTATTCAGGATCATAACTGGGTGAACAATTTCCTGGAGACTTCACACCTTCCCCCCCCTTTTTTTTTGGAGACAGGGTCTCACTTTTAGTTCAGGCTGGCCCTGAGCTCACTATGTAGCCCAGGCAAGCCTCAAATGCAGCAATCCTCCTGCCTCTGCCTCCCGAGTGCTGGGATTACAGGCATGAGCCACCACGCCCGATACTACACCTTCCCCTTTTTGAAAACAAAGAGAATATTCTATCCTTCTCTGTAAAGGTGTTGCGTTTTCTGATAGTGGCCAGAAAATAAAATGTGGAAAGAAATGGTATTGAACTGTTCAGGTTAGCTGTTTTCTAGGAAATCAAGTCAGTCTCTATAAGCCCTGAAGGAACCAAGTGGCATCAAGAATTAGGTAGACTGCTTGGAGTATCATAGTGATGCCCTAGCACTCAGCATGGTATGCACGCTGTCCGTGCTTTACCCTCTACCTGTTATTAGTACACGTTTGTAGTGCATAGTGATCTTGTTCACTGTGAGGCCCTGGTGCATTTACATTAACACCTTTGACTTTTAATTCCTTTTTCCTCTTCTACTACTACTCCACTTCTAGATCCCCTGCCCATTTGCCAGAGATCTCTCTCCCCATTTTTAATTGTCTATATTTTATTTTATTCTTTACATTTTTTATACTTTGCTTCTCATACAACAATAGCTATGCAATAATGAACCTTGTGTGTCTGATCTCTGTCTCTTCTCTGAGAATTTCTAGTGCTTTACTTCATTAATGACAGTATTACTAGATGGACAAAGCAATCCATTTTGAACTGCTATAATGAAATACTTGGATAAGATATTATGAACAGAAATTTGTCTGTCGTAATCTGGGAGGCCAGGAGTCCAAACTTAAGATCCTAGCATCTAGTTGCAGTCATCTTGTTGGGTTACGAGATGGTAGAAGCCTGAAAGACAAATAGACAAAAGCAGTACTCCTTCTGTTGACTGGCTGAGTGTTTGATGCTGGGAATTAAACCAGAGGCCTTCCCTCAGAGCTACATCCCTAGTTTATTTTTATTTTTTTACTTTGAGACAGGTCTTGCTAAGTCATTAAACTGTCCAAGTTAGTCTTGAACTTGCTATCCTCCTGCCCCAACCTCCCAAAGTACTAGGATGACCGGCACAGCACATGTCACGGTGCCTGTTATCACTCTTTTATAATGGCGTTACTCTCAACCCCAAGAACAGAGAGCCCTTGTGCGCTGATCACTTCTCAAATTTCCCTATCTTCATACTGTTGCAATGGCAATTACATTTCAACATGAGTTTTAGAGGGAAAAAACTTGCCAACGATAGGATTGATTTTCTGTAAACACATTTAACAAGCTCAGGGTAATTATTTCTGTAGCATTCAAAATCCTGTGTTCACCAGCAGCTCTATTATTCCCATTTTCACACATACGCTACTGGAATATGTGCAGTAGTCAAACAGGATTTTCTTTGGCTTCTTGACTTTGCCTGGCTTTCTTGTTTCTTAAAGTGATATCTTCACCAAAGTTCTGCTCCTCTTACTAGTATGTGACTGTGGACAAGTCGGTAAATACTCTGACATTGATTCTTTATTGGTGAAAGTCAGATATTTGGTTGAATCAGGGAGGACTGGCCCCATAATGCAGTCATAATAAATAAGCCCCAAATTTCAGGGGCTTAAAAGTACACAGTTTACTTCTCAGTCTTGGCATGTGCCCCACATAGCTCCATGAAGGGACCTGCTCTTTCTAGCTATGTACTCAAGAAGACTGGTGCTGGGGGTAACTTGGAAGCAAGGTTTAAAACTTACCTAAGTTTTGCTCAGAATTTATTAGTCAAAGTGATTACACAGCCACATTTAACTTCAAAGAGTGAGTAGAGAAGGGTAACCTTAACCCTTCCCAGAAGAAGCAGAGCTGCAAATTTGATGAGAGACTGTAATGGTTCCCTTATCCAGCATAAAGATACATGACAAACCCTAAGACACCACCTACCAGAGCAGCCTCAACGTGATGATGGGGGAAGAGTGCATGAGTTCAATCCTCTTCATGATTCTGTTTGCAGACTGAACTGGACAAGAACCAAATCACATTTCCTGAGGTCAGCATTGATCCTAACCACTGAATTTGACTCGGTTCTTATCCAACTGAGTTTTCAACCAGAATCACACAAGTTTCTGAACTGAGGTACCGCTGTAAATTTATGCATCTTATATCTAAAATTTCTGAACCGAGGCACCACTGTAAATCTATGCATTTATATCTAAAATTAACTCTGCCATACTCTATCTTATGACTACACCTTTACTCACCCAGGCACTTTAATGGATGGATATTTTCTATGAAACAATTCAGAAAGATCTTGCTTTCGTGAATCTTCACTCACTAAGAAGTTCCCTGCTCTTTCCATGTCTAGTGCTCTTATTCAGTGCTTCAGCAATAGAGTTTGTGCAGATATGGCCCACTGTTAACTAACTCCAGTCTCTCAGTTATCTTTCCCTGGTAGCAAAAGTTCTCAAAGCTCGCAACACCAACAGTTCCTCCAGGTAGGAAATAGCGTGTTCTTAGATTGAGCCAAAGATGATTACTTGATCATTAATAGACTCAGTCATAGTGTGAGACATTCTCAGGTTGTGCTGACTTGCCCAGGTAAGCTCTGCATATTCTCTTTTCTGTTTACTTCCTAGTGCTAGGGCCTAATATGAATCCCCTGATTTTTCATGAATTATATAGTCACTGCTTCTTAGTGATCTACGTTCCTTATAACTTCAACACTGCTTCTTTCAATATTTAATTTGAAACCCAACCTTTTATTCAGTTCTCATTTTGATCATCCAGTTTTTTTTTCTCCTACATCTTCCACCTCCTTAACTTGCACTTTTTTTTTAATGTGTCACATTATTTCTCCTCTTCAGGAATATACCAACTTTACATGCAAAACTAAGCCTTCAACTCAGAGATAATGATGCCCTATATATTGCAAAGAATGTGACAAAAAAGTAGTGACTGTAAACTACTATGTGTTGGGATTCCAGAGGAAATGAGATCTGACATGTAAAAGGCTTACTGAATACCCCTAAGGCTGGCATTTGTGAAGGGGGTTGGAGGGATTAGAGACAGGAGAAGATTAACTATGATGTAGACCCAACCATAATGTGAGCTGGTGTTACAAGGAGCTAGATAGAGTAGCTCTTCAGGGCTACCCTAAATTGTCCTGTGATGGCCAGACCTCCTCCTTTGCCCCCTGATGGGTCATGAGAGTAGGGCCATCTCTGGAAGTAAAGGTGTGGTGTGCTGTGTACCTGAAAGCTCTCTGTACCAGCACAGCTGACAGCCAACACAGGCCCTTTGTTGAGGGGAATTGGGGTGGTAAATCGGAGTGGTCACTACAGTTGGAAAAAATCAGGAAATTGGAGACCACAGTCCAGTTCCTTCTGTTTCCTAAGGTCACAGTGAAGAGGACAGTTCTGTCTGCCCTAGTGTTCCGTCACCTACCTGTGTTGGTGACCGTGTCTTTAAAGGCATCGAGATATATTTTCATTCTTTTTTTTAAAAATCCTTTCGTGGTTGAGTATAACCCTTGTTGGCTTCTGTTTTTGCTGTTCTTGGCACAGACCTGTAAGGAGCCCCCCTCATTTTCTTTTTGCTGCTATACCAGTGAGTGCGCCCTCTGCCTTGGAATGCTCCGATACGGTCTTGCGTTCCTTTTCTTCTAGTTTTGATGGGCTCACGCTCTTCCAAACACCAGTCTGTTGAATCAAATGTGGACTATTCTCCGTGGCAAGCTGCTGCTGAGTGTATCATCCCGGAGCCTTTTCTTTGAAGAAGCTACAGTTGGAGTGAGCTCCCTACTTTCTTCTTGCATCCCACAGATCATTTCCATACAGCCCACTCGATACTGCCTGGCAGCACGGGGACCGGAATAGCAAGGAGAATTGAAACCCGCAGATGAGCTGCGGCCTCCGCCTGCCTTGTGTACTTGTAAGCTGAGCTGCTAACAAGTGGCAGAATGGATTCATTTGAATTTCATTTCCTCTGCTTTCCCTCTGGTGCTGGTCATAATGAGAAAATGACCCCGAACAGAGGAGGCAGATGGAGACAGGAAAGTGGGGGGTTGGGATAATCCGCACTCTACTCGAGAATGAGCCTGGACTCGTCTACCTCCCACAGCGGACACGACACAAGGCTGCTGACCAAGGAGTCACTTCACAAGGAGCCTCTGGAAGGATTTTCCCTTCTTGCTTTGGTACTAGTCTCATCACAGCTTCCATCTTGCTCCTCTCAGAAGCAACTCAAGCTTTCCTGGTGCACCTGGGAGGACATAACATGGAAGCTTCTAAGAGACGCATATTACAAAATAAAACTGTCCCGTGGATCTTGCTAGCCACTGTGGCATCTCCTCTTTTCTGGTTGGTAAAGATGAATGCTCTTCTCTGAGGGAAAAATGCACATTTTACATAAAGGACCATAGAAATGTAGCAGTGCTTCTTTGTACCTGCAGAAAGTTCAGCCTAGCTGGGAACTATTCTCCAGCGCCAGAGGAGGACTGTCCCCCTCTGCCCCCCGTCCCCCGTAGTCGCTGCCCGGAAGACACTTCGCAGCCGTCCATTCTTGGCATGTTCTGGCTGCAGGGCAGAAAATATGGCTCCTACTATCAGTAATTATTGTTGTGAACCTATCTGTTCAAATCCCCAAATGTACTGCCTGGAAAGCAGAAGAATCAGCTCTTCAGGTAACCAAGACCCAAGCTGCCCTGGTACAGAAGTGGTGCCACCTGTTTCTGTAGCTGCAGAGATGGAGTATGTGCAGTTTCGTGATGACCACGAGGACTCCGGGGAGTCGCAGCCGCCGGGCACAGGGGCCTGGCAGACTCTCAGATGCTCCATGTCCCTGAGGCGCTTAATTATTCTTTCCTTCTAAACCTCAGACAAAACACAGAAGGGAGGAAATGTTGGCAAAATTAGAAGCACGCGCATACTACAGGCTAGGCCTCCCCTGCCTCTCACTCCCCATAAGTATTTGAAGTTCACGTTCCTCCTGTGTGCTTCTGAAATCTGTCCGCTGTGCCATTGTCGGGGGTTCGCTAACAGTACATCCGGGACACCAGGACTGCTCCGGACATGCCAAGGACCCCTCTTGCTGACCAGGGCCATCTCTCAGCCACTTCTGGGTGAGCAGTTACATTTCCCCCTGATCTAGCCGGATGTCAGCTTCTGTGCACTGGATCCTTCCTTCTTCATTTCCTCGTGAGAGAGCCTTTTCATTTTTATTTGGAACCTAATTGCACCAGGAGCACCTCACAATTTGTGGCCCTCTCTGCTTCCCCTCCTCCATTTCCACGTAGACTGCATCCAGAGGAGAGGCGGCAGTCCTCACTGGTAGGAGTAGGAGTCCAGCCCTCCTGTCATCAGACATTTTAGGTTCTCAAGAAGATACACCATGTGTCCAGCCACTCAGCCTGGCATCGTGTGAGCGCGATCTGCCCGGCACTGTGCCCGCAGCTGCTGGCAGCTCTGGGGTTGCCCACAGCTGTGACCCCCGGGCGGAACACAGGCCCAGCCGCTAATGGAGGTTTGCTCTGTTATGTACAATCCTCCCGTCTGTGACTTTAGGAATTGCTGAAACCGAAACAGAAAAAGGGAACGAAATGCTCAGGTGGGCTCCGCTTCTGCTCAGACTGAGCCTTACAAAGTCAGGGAGTCGACGCCATGCCAGCCACGTTGCCCTCTGGTCTTCCTAGGCTGTGACTGCGTAAGCAGAGTTCATGGGAGGCAGAAGTAACAGGTTGCACTTGAACAAACACTGTGCACTGACTGTTTAAAAACTGACTCCAGTAACTATTTGTCACAGTTCCTGAAACCATCCTGGAGACCATGCAGCTTGTGACTGCATACTGATACGATGAGCGTCTGCAATGGAAGCATTTAGAGGAGACAAGATGGAGGTTTATGTTATCTTGTTCTGAAAATTGCTGTTTCCGTTCTGCTTGACTTTCTTAGCTTCTCTGGGCTGATTCCTCCGCATTTTACTCATCTGACCTGCCAGTCGGTTTGCTGAGACAGAGACATGCTAAGAGGGGGAAATGCCAATTCAGACTATTGGAAGTGTTATGGCGTGTGTGAGCAGAGACATAGGGGAAGTGTTATTGCGTCACACAGACAATTAAGTGGCCTTGGAAAGTTTCATTTGGTTTGTTGTTGACAGAAGTCACGTCCCTGGGTAACTGTTAATTTTTCCGGGTGGTTCCCAGAGGAAAAGTCAAGCCAACTCATAGCAACTTATTTACCTGTAGAGATTTGATGACCCGCACAGTATGGAAAAGATAGTCGTCCTCTCAGTTCTGATTTCCTTTTTTCTCCCTTTGGGGTTTACTTCTTGTGATTAGAAAACGTCAGTGTGAGAGAGATGGTAAAAGGCTCAAGCAGGTATCAGAGGGACTGGGTATTTCTAGACAGGCTCCAAGCCATTTATCTAAAAAGTGCCGCTTCCTTGACCCACTGGAATAATGATATAAACAGGAGGTAGCCTGTCTGATGATCTTACTTACATCACTTAGTTTCTGCTAATGTGTAAAAAAACAATTGCAGTTATGAAACTCAAAAGGTGTTTTGTTGTAAGGTGACTCTCAACTGTCTGGGTTTCCACCTCATGTCAATCAGTGTAATCTGTTTAACTTCAGACTCCTTATTCACATGACTGATTAGATTACCAGGTTTTTGAATTTCTGATGAGGAAAACATCATCATGGGGAGGGGGGGAGTCTGAGTGTACCTCATGTCTCTATCGTGTCTAGTGAGAATCAAGACCCAGGCTTCAGTCAGGCTGTGGTCATCAGTCAGAGCCGTCTGGTGAGAACTTCCTTGTACAGGGCTGCAGTTCTGGATACGGCTTGTCAGGGAATGAACGGCCATGGTAAGACGGGAAGAGAACTTGCCGGGGCTCTCCTCTCCAGCCTGTGGGTGGAAACCGGGCTCTATAGACAGAACACTGGAAGAGAACCTCATACTGTCCAGATGCTGGCAACAAGTCCTTACGTAATAGAACATGATAATATATGTTGTTTGAAATTCTGTAGGCTATGAATTGCTATACAGGGTATTTAAATCTGTCACTGAATCTCTGGAACCTTTGCTTCCCTTCTAGTCATCTGATGTTTGTCTTTATGTTTGCAGCATAGCTTTTGAGAGCTGGAGAGAACCAGCTAACTACACACACATGTGTATGCATGTGTGTGCATGTTTGAATACACACGTGTATGCATGCATGTGCATGCTTGAACATACACATGCAAGCATGCATGCATGCTCAGAACTGCCACACAGGCTCTGTTTGCAAAAATGTGTTTAAAACAGAAATTGTGCAAAAAAGAGAGATAAATTTCATTTATTTCATTCTGACTTAGTGTCAGGCTCAATTCTAAGCATTTGTCTAAATGATCTCATTTAATCATTACTACAAATAGAAAAAGAAATGCTGTTATGTGCATTTTTCAGATGGAGAAACCAAGGCAAAAAAAGTATTAAGGGACCTGGGCCTTAGACTCAGGCGTTCTGATTCCTGATTGCCAGGCTGCAGTGATAGAGCCCTCATTCCACATCAGGCAGTGTACCAGACACTAGGAATATATGACCAAACAATATTTAAGTTTGTTATTCACATTTGACCATACAGTTGCATAAATGTCTCTCCTCTATGTATCAGCTCTTCTGGGCTGGTTGGAGGTTACCATAACAACTTGGAGCACTGTAGACTGTGATTGTCAGCAAATAGAAGTAAATAATTGAGTGTCTAATGACAGTGGAAGCACTGACACCCTTCAGCATTCAGAAATTACAGCATTTTTGAATGAGGTCTTTTTACTTTTACTAAGAATCACCCTCTGAGGAGTTGATAGTTGGTATCTGTTAAACAAATATCTATCATGTCTTCTGACAAAAACCTATGGGGCCGGAGATTTAGCTCAGTTGTTCCGGCGCCTGCCTTGCAAGCACAAGGTCCCGAGTTCGATCCCAGTAACCACATACAATGCTGGGTGTGGAGACTCACGCCCACCAGCAATCACATACCACAGTGCTGGCCGTGGTGGCTCACACCTGTAATCCCAGCATTTGGGAGGCAGAGGCAGGAGGATTGCTGAGTTCAAGGCTTGCCTGGGCTACATAGTGAGCTCAGGGCCAGCCTGAACTACAAAGCGAGACCCTGTCTCAAAAAAAAAAAAAAAAAAAAAAGAAAAAAACCCCTAAATATATTGTCAGTTATTAAAATAGTCATGTGTGTTAATTAACTTTAGATCCAAAGCAAATATCCTCACTGTAGATGCATTTATTGTTCATAGACTAATGAGTAGCGTGATGATTCCTCACAGTCCTGGCCGGATTGACTGACTGGTCTGCGGTCGGCTGCACATGGGTCGCTGGCGCGGATGATCCACTTCTTGTACAGTTGGATGAGCCGACCCTGTGCTGCGAACGCTGAGTTCTCCCATCACCCAGCAGCCTAGCAGCATGTGTGGCTGGCCAGTGTTTGCTTTAGAGGACCCGTGGATCAGAACTGGCGCAGTGTCATTTCTATCAAAGTGATTCTGATCAGAGCGAATCCCGAGACAACCTAGATCCAACGGGTCTAAAAATACACTCTACTTTTTGATGGGAGTAGGTTCAAGGTCACATTACAATGGAACACAGACAGTAAGGCTGAGGAATGAGGAAAGCCATTTTTAGAAATAATCTATCAAACTACGGTGAGATACATATGATCAGAATCATTTTACAGATAGGAAACATAGAGGCCCAGTAGTAAGTGACACGTCCTAGGAAAACAAAACACTAGTAAGTAGTAATTCCTTGCAGAAATGAATGAATCATTAAATAAGAATATGAGAAAAACTTAAATATGTCAAACTTCAAGGCTTCTTTCTAAAAGCACCACTTTATAAGGTTTTCAAGAACTTCATGCCTTATATTCCTAAATAATTATTTCCCCAAATGAAACCAGAGTCTTAATATGATGAAATAGCAAGGTACACAATTCCAACCTAATAACCCCCTCATGTGCATTTACTTCTAGGCATGAGTGGTTTTAACCTAGGGATTTTTAGTTCAACAGATGTGACCCTTGGTGACAGCCATACATTGTTGGTGTTTGCTGTCTCTGCTGGCACAGACAAGAGTTGGCATCAGGTATTTCTCTCTTGACAACACCATGTAGCTGATAGTGATCAAGTGCAGATCGAATTCTCATTGGCAAAACATGTCACCTCACACTCCTCCAGGTTATGTGTTAAAGGAAAGGGTTTAACTATTGGAAGGTGCAGTAAAACTTAGGTTAAATGCTGCATCATGGATCTGAATTCAGCAAATATCTTCTGTGGATGTTTACACTGTAAAACTAAAGAATCATTGGGCTGGAGATTTAGCTCAGTGGTTCCGGCACCTGCCTCGCAAGTGCAAGGTCCTGGGTTCGATCCCCGGTAACCACATAGAATGCTGGGTGTGGTGACTCATGCCCACCAGGAATCAATACCACATACCACAGTGCTGGCCGTGGCGGCTCATGCCTGTAATCCCAGCACTCGGGAGGCAGAGGCAGGAGGATTGCTGAGTAAAGGCTTGCCTGGGCTACATAATGAGCTCAGGGCCAGCCTGAACTACAAAGTGAGACCCTGTCTCAAAAAAAAGAAAAAAAAACTAAAGAATCATGAATTAGGTATTAATCTCATTTATTTGTTGAGGAAACTGAGACTCAGAAGAGTTAACTGCCTTAACCTAGCATCCCCTAGCCGGTATGAGCATTGAACTGGGTTTATCTTGCTGTGGGGCTTCAAAGTCTTCTCTACACTATGCTAATACTCAAAAACTTTCCATGATTGTCCAGGGAGCTCACTGGTGAGGAGAGACACTACGTCTCCTGTACTTCCATATCTTCTTTAACTCCTAACGGAGATCAGTTTATCAGCCAGTGCCTAATGGTCACTCTCTTCATTTATTACTTACTTATTATTATAAACATATTTATGGCAAATTACAACAGGTCAAATAGTACAGGATACAAATTAAAAATTCTTAATAAAACCAGCCTTCAGATTATTAGAGGTAAGATATGAAATTGTCTTTTTACAGCTCTTGCTGCTGTGTGTTTGTGCACATGCATGTTCATGTATCTCTGTTTTACACAGATAGGCTCATTTTTCAGTGATATGTATTTAACATTTCAAAATCCAGATTTATTGATTGCTTTATTTTTTAAGGTTTTGATTTCTTTCTGTGGTACCAGGGATCTAATGATTTATTTTTATTGATATATTAATTTGATCAATCTTTTCATGACAAATATTTAGATTATTTTTACTTTATTAATATATTTCTTTTTCACTTTTTTGCTACAACAGTGATCCAACAATAGAAAGCTTATATGCACATCTTTGCAAAGCTGTATTTTTCATGGAAAATACATAAAACCATCATTTTCCCCATTGACTCTACCTAGGAAAAACAGGGAGCTATTGCCAAGAAGTTGTTGAGAAGCTGCAAATAAACTCATTTTTAATACAATTTTTTTTTTTTTGCCAAAAAGTAGGGTCCTGCCTTTCTGATCTGCTCTGTTCTATCCAGGACATGAAAGACTTGAGGCAGTGGTGCCCAGCTGATGAAGACAAAGGTCTGCAGAGACTTTGATGGGGAAAAAGTAACTCAGCCCCTTCAAACTGCTGCCTTCCCTATGGAATGCCCTAGCTTTATGTAGTTTGGATATTATGGACACACATACATGTAACTAGATACATACAATTGACTCTCAATTTAATGCAGTTGCTTGTTAGGTTATCCAGTGGTTGCCTAAAAGATGTAGATTGTGAATGGAATTATTTCAATTCTATATTATTTATGATATAAAAATGAGAGACAAACTAAATATCTAACTAGAGGATAGTGCATAAAAGACTATAATATAAAACCCCCTTACAGTAGCTCAACATACCATGACCATTCTACACCTTCAGAAAAACAGAAACACACAGTTGTTACCTGTGTTAAAACAGCATTATGAAATAGTGAGTGCACTCATGCCTAGAAGTCTGACATCTTCTTAATTTATAACAATTCCATCTGTTTGTAATGGTATTTGTGAAATGTTAAATGAATAGTCTCTGTTGGGGTCTAGGAAGATTGCGAATCCTGCACAGAGGTTTCCTTTAGTCTTAGGCAGGGATCAACGTTGTTTTCCCCAAAGCGTAAGGAGGTTGTCATTGATGTGATCACATGGAAAGTTCCCAGCACAGTTGTTGCCCTCACTTGTGGACACTTCATGTGCAAGACATGTTACCTGTCTCATCCTGTCATATTTTCTATCTCACCTTCATTTTAACCTCATCTCTAAAATACACTATCCTTGAATGATAATTTAGTTTTTCTGAATAGTTGAGAAAGCCTTTCACAAGTCATTCCTGAGACCAAAGTAAAAATAAATGTTACTAGTGAAATTGTAAAGGCATTGTTCATTTTGCATCATATGAGTCCTTCCTCAGGATCCTTTACAAATTCTGAAATTTGAAAAATTTTACCTCTGCTAAAATGAGAATTAATTTGTGGCATATACTGGTACAAATTTCCCAATGTTTTATGTGATTTTGAGATGTATATAAATTGTACCAATAAAGAATTCAATTTAAAAAAAAGAATATTACCGGGCGTGGTGGCTCACGCCTATAATCCCAGCACTCAGGAGGCAGAGACAGGAGGATTGCTGAGTTCGAGGCTTGCCTGGGCTACATAGTGAGCTCAGGGCCAGCCTGAACTACAAAGCAAGACCCTATCTCAAAAAAAAAAAAAAAGAATATATAGCATAGACCTGTGAGTTTAGAGTCAGTGTAACCCACATCAAATCATTCAAAAAGGCAACAAAATTATCTTTGTTTTCCCTTGTTAAGCTCACTAAAAATTTATTTTCCCCCCAAAAATTTTACCTCTGCTAATAACTTCTAATCTTTCACTTTATTAGATGATAATATTTTTTTTAATTTGACATTTTTCCCCTTTGGCTGTCAGGAAGCTCAGAACTAAGTCAGACACTTGGCTGTGGCAAAGGCTCTTAACCCAAACAGAAGTCCAATACAAATGACTTCAATGTGTTTTCTCCCCTTACCTCTAGACTAGTTTTCCATGACTATTATCATAAATTACCACAAGATTTGTAGCTAAAAAAATACACACCTACTGAATTTCATTTCCAGAGACAGAAGTCTGAAAAGAGTTTCAAAGGCAAATATTTATTTTTTTGGAAGGCTGCGTTTCCTCTGCAGACTCTAAGGGAGACTCCATTCCTCACTATTTTCAGCTTCTAGAATCATTTAACTTGGGGCCACATTATTTCAGTCTCCACTTTAAGAATTATATTGTCTTCTCTTTCTCTGTGCTTTCCCTTTGTCTCCTGTAGAGGACACTTAAAGTACATTTAGATCTTATCTGGATAATCCACAGTAATCTATCTCAAGATCCTTAATCACATATGCCCAGTCTCTTTTTTCCATAACACTACATTCATAGGTTGCAGAGATTAGACCCCATATAATTCAGGACCATTTTGAAGCCTCCCCAAATCTACCATTTGGCTCCTGGTGATTCACATACATCTTTTCTGTAAAATCTATTTATCACAGCCTAGTGCCCCCTCAAAATCTCACCCTATTAAAAATTAATTTAAAAATCCACATTAATTTAAAAATCCAAATCTGAATAGCATTACTTTGAAACTCCCAAATCCTGTCATCTTAGTCAAATATGGAGAGATTCTAGATATGAGATACTGTGGAAGATCTTGTTACTATCTTTAAAGTAAAGCATCCCCTGCAAATAGCAGATGCACATAAGACGTTAGCCAGCATCAGGATTATCTCCTTCATCCTTTGGCTCATCGTATACTATACTCCCTATACCATCCCTGAGTCTACTCATCTAAATTTTTTTTGAGTACAGATCATTCAGATCCTCCTTAGAATAGTATGGAAAATTCTGATAAATGAAAATTACTCTTTAGAAAAATAAATAAGGCAAAGGACTATCAGAACTGGCTCACCGTTCAGGTTTTATGTGCTTTAGCATGAATATTATATAGATATTGCAAAAATCATTTCCTGGATTATGCTTGAAAAAGTAAATGTGAGGCTCACTCCAAAAAAAAAAATATTATGACATTTTAGGAAAACAACTAAAGACTAAAACCTGAAAGCTTTTTTTTGGCCATTGAAAGTTTCTGAAATGCATTTCCTTAAAATCTTGACACCTTTAAGGTGTATATTAGAGATGTTATGATTCATTATTGATGTACTGAGTCAATCCTAGGGCAAGTAAAGCTTGAAAATGTGAGTTATTTCCCCCATTCCTGGAATTTTATTCCCTGGGAAGCAGATTTGCATCCAGTTTCTGTATGTTGGGTTTGGATCTTGACCCTATGCTTTTTGCCCAACTGAGTGACTGTCATCACAGGATCCATTGGAAGAAGGATAATGCTGCATTAAAGCAGGATAAGTTTTTTTCCAAGGGGGGGGAAACATGGTAACAGTTACTCATCCTATGCAGAACCACAACTGAATCAAGCACGTTAGGGTTTTCTGAAGGCAGTTGGCAAGCTATCCTGGACTCTGGTGAGTCTTTGGGAGGTATATTTATGTAAATTGTGTTTTAAAAGCAAAGCTCTATGTTGTAAATGGCATAGGCACTTGCTGGGAATGGTAGTGTCTTTGTCTTGAGCTCTATACTTACAGAGGAATGAAGGTTATTTTTCAAAAGTAGGATTGTAAAAAATTGATTGGTACATTTTATATACACATCATGATCACACTGAACATTGAGAATTTGCACCAGTATATGACACAATTTAATTCTCATTTTTCCCATTCCCCTGCCAACCCCTTCCCCCTATTATATACATAAACTTTGCTTCGTTTTTTACCATGAAATTTTTCTTTCCCATCATTTCTTATCCCTACCCCTCTTTTGAAACTTAAAAAAAAAAAAGTATTTGTTTTCTAAGTGAATTCCTGAGTATGAAGAACTTCTAAATCCACCCTGGAGCACCATATGATACATGAAGTGAGCAGTGTTTCAGAAGAGTTATGTTTTTTCCAGTATATCAAGGGTTCACTTAAAGATTTATTGTGTGAAACCAGTTTCAAAAATGGAAACTCAGCATCTAAAGTGACTGAAATCTCAAAGAAGTAGATTGCTTTTGATAAAAGTTTTTGTTTCAAATGGGCGTTAAGAGATGCTCACAGAATAAGGGGAATTGGTCTGACTTTCCCAAACTTTGTAAGCAGAGGTCAACAGAGCTGGTATGACATTTGAAACTTGGCCCTTGTGTTCGCAGGCTGTACATGTTCAAAAGTGACCAGTAAAAGAGATGTGTAAACCAACATACATTGAACGGACGTTGTTCCGGGCAGTATCTGGGATCTATGCTCTGTCCTGCTTGCTGAATGAGAAGATGACTTACAAGCCCTTCAGGATGGGTAGGTATGAACAGAAGCTCTGAGGAGTTTAGTAGGAAATAGCCAGCAGAATGATTGCACTGCTTTGATTCTGGGATCATTTCATTCTATGTGAAACATGGTGTTCGGTATCATCTAAACCTAGAGATGTGCTAGTCACATGTTCTGCCATTTTTGTTCCTGCAAATAACTATACCTTTATTCCTTCTTTTAAAGTAAAAGGAGTTTTTCTAAATTCTCAAACATTTATAATATAAGGGAAAATGCTATCATGAACTCCATGTTTTCATATCCACCAAGAGTACACTATAGATGAAGTCTTCTAATGCAATTTACTTTTTTAACTTTCTCATGAGCCAGTTTGTTTTAAATGTGTATAAAAGACCATTTGGGATGCACTTTAGCTCTTTTTGGCAATGGCACTTGGTAAATACTGTGATTCATAAGAAATTAGCTATGCAAGTAATAAGCTTAGCATGTTTGAAGTACAAAGGAAGGGAACTTAGTTATCGTGGCATAACAAAGGCCCACAAATTTTGGATATAAAGTAACATGCATCTTTTCTTGCATATTCTGTGAGTTGAGATTCTGTCAGATTTTACCCAAGTCCTCTGTTTAAAACCAAGCCTGAACTGTTACTGCTGACCAGTGCTCTTAGTGAGCTGGAGGTTCTGTTCTAATTTCAATGGTTGGCAGCAGTTTTTTCCACTTATAGACCTACTTTGGGTTTTTTTGCTGAATATTCACAGAGATGCTTTTACCTCCTGGGGGCTGCCTTCAGGTCCTAGCTCTCTGACACGGTATAATGGCTTGTGTCTTCAAGGCCAGGAAGAGACTCTCTTTCCAGTCAATTAAGAAGGTCTGATGTAATATAATCATGGAATGACTGTCTACCATAGTTGCTGTGTAAAATAACTGTCAGTAGTGACTAGCTCCTCATATTTATAGGTTCTTCTCATACTCAAGGACATATTATCTTATCTAGGAGGCATGCACACCAGTGCACAATTTTTATTGTGTTGACCATCTTAGAATTCTGACTGCTGTAATCAGTGAGACAACTAACTCTGTAATGAGTGGGTACAAAATAAAGTCACAGAGTGTGTGATTTGCTTTTCTTGTTGCTGAGACAAAATACCCGAAACCCAAAGTTAAAGGAGGAAAGGCTTATTTATCTCACAGGTTGTAGAACTTTCAGTTCATAATCAGCTGGCTCCAAGGTAGTGTGCCATTGACAGGTAGGGATCACAGAAGAGAAACCGTTCATGGTGGGAAGAAGGTAGCAAAGCAACAAGGGAAACCACAGATGTTTCTATCCCTTATATTTATCCAGGCTACTTGGGCTGGTAGCACTACATCTTTAATCCTAGTGCCCCTGAGCCTAGCATTGCACCATGAATCAGTGCCAGCCTCACACACATTCCAGCAACCTCTTAGCTTCATGAAGTGAAGTTGTGGGAACATCTAGATGCAAGTTATAACAGAGAACAAAGCAGAGGCCAGTCAGTGTAGGACTCAGTCAGGTTGGCAGGGAGTTCAGATTTTATCATAATGGTAGAAGAAAGCTAGTGAAGGGTTTACTGCCCAACAAAAGATGTTAGATCATAGTTCTCTTGTGTTTTTTTTTCCCTTTGGTGATATCATGGATTGAACTTGGGCCCTCATGCTTCCAAGATAGGCATGGTACCACTTGAGATAAATCCCCAGCCCTAGATCCCACTTCTCCTGAGATCTAACATCACAAATAAATTGAATAACCTCCTAAAGCCTTAATTAGCAATTGTTCCCTTTTATGAATATTAGGATTACATATCATGATGTATGTGTGACCATAATAAAATACTTTCATTCCCTTCCTTTTTTCTCTAGTTTCTATTCCATTGATTGTCTTCCTCTGCTTCCTGAAAACTTCATTTCAGCCCATAATTGTCTCTTAGTTTAAAGTAATAGACCTCCTATAAATTCAGTTAGTGTAAACTAACGATTAAGTATAACAACTTGTCTCATCTAAAAGATTAACTGAAACACTGAATTTTATATAATCAACTAACTCCTTCTTTTGGCTCACATTCCAGGAGAAAGGGGTAATGGTGGGCAGCTTGATTTCACTCTCCGACCTTTCATTCCCTTTAACCCCCCAATCAGCGTAACTCTGTCAGATGCTCTGGGTGGGAGAATGAGATAGGAAGATGCATGGTCTCTGAGCTTGGTGCTCCACCCTGGGGACTATTTCACATCATATTCCCCTCTGCGTGGCTCCCTGACTTTTGTAATAGACACATTCCAAATATCACTTCTCCAAATCTAAGCACCTGCCTCTTACACCTTGTCTCTCAATGTTCCACCAAAGCTGCAGGCAGTCATAGGTGGGGTTTTACAGACGTGGCTAATTAGGGTGTGTGGTGCTGGGATTAAGGGTGCCTCTCTCCTCGAGTGTGCGTAGTACTTGCTACCCAAAGAGTGGGTAGCATAAATGAAATATAAAGGCAGGCCTCATTGTTGTTGTTGGTTTGCTGTTTTGTCACCTTCTGCCTGCCAAGAACTGCTTTTCCTCTGCAATGGCCCTCTGCCATACCCGCCCTACCTTGCAGCCAGCCAACTATGGACTGAAACTTATACAAACTGTAAGCCCAAATAAACCTTTCCTCTTAATTTGGGATGTAGGGTTTTTTTTTCAGCAGTGAGAAAAGTAACTAAGGCAGATTTTGGTAGCAAAGAAGTGAGTCATTGCTATGATTATGCTTGACCATGTGATTCAGGAACCTTTGGAACTTTCTTATGGGAAGAGTTTGGAATGCTTTGGAGGTGCTGGCTAAAGAAGCATTCCTGAAGTGCTTTCAGCTGTACTTTATAGGAGATTCCAGTGAGAGGTCAGAAGACTGGAATGCTGTAGAGGTGCTGCTGGTAAAGACAAGACTCAGGAAGTTTTTTCTGGGATGGTTGGACTTCAGACCATATGTAGTATGGTCCGGCAGAAACTTTGAATTTTGCTTTTGTTCAGAGACTTTGCCTGAGACTGAGATTAAGGATGGCAGATGAATCTGGTGGAAGAAATTTTGAGGCAATCTAATGTTGAGGTGGTGGCATGGCTACTGTTGGGGCATTTAGCTAGACCTATATTGAAAATCAAGAGCAAAGAGCCCAGAAGAATGATTCAAACCTTTTGAGTTTGGCCAGAAAAAAAGTTCCAGAAAAGCTTTGGACTGCAGAGATAGAGAATGTGAGAACTTCGTTGGTGAGAAGGAGCAGAACAATGGAAAAGATGGCTAGAGCACATCCTAAGAATCCCTAGGATTCCATCCTCTGCAGCCTCCAAATTGCAAAGATTAAAGACTTTGCTTTGAGAAGAGAATCCCAAAAGCCTACATTTCAGAGTAGCCATGGCCTAGGAAATTTGTTCCTTGGGATTTTATTCATAGCACTTAGGAAGCCAGGCACTCGAACACTAAAGCTTGGAAGAAAGCTGGGCTATTTCTCCAGCTGCCAGCAAATCTTGAAATCATCCACATGGTACTGGTTTTAGGTGCATGTAGAAAGCAAGAATTGTGGTGACATGAAGGCTTCCACTGAGATTTCAGAAAAGCCCTGGGAGGCCACGCAGTGTGCACCTGAGAGGGCATTGTGTGAAGCTGTGAGTGTGAGGGCGAAGGTACAGCAGAGACCCCAGAAGATTGGAGAAGGTAGGATCATTTAAGAGAGCTTCAAGGTGGTTGTAGAGTTGCTCTAAGAGATAATTCATGACAGCTGCAGTGACCAGCAATGGGGCCATAGGGCTGGAGCCCTTTGAAATTAGCATCTTGCCACAGATCACACCAGATGCTGGACATGGAACTATGGATTTAATGTTCACCCTGCTGGATTTTGATCATATTTTTTTTCTCATTTCTTTCTATTCCACTCTTTGTGCCTTTGAATGGAAATGTCTATCTTGTGCCACTGTATGTTGGAAGTGTTTGTCTTTTCGTCTGTACAGGGACTCAAAGCTTAGTCAAACTTTAGTCAACTCAAAGTTTGCCTTAATTCTCAGAAGAGACTTCAGACGTGGACTTTTAAGCAGAGCTAAGACTATTAAAAATTTGGCTACACCTGGGCCGGAGATTTAGCTCAGTGGTTACAGCACCTGCCTTGCAAGTGCAAGGCCCTGAGTTTGATCCCCGGTAACCACATACAATGCTGGGCATGGTGACTTATGGTGACCAGCCATCAATACCACATACCACAGTGCTGGGCATAGTGGCTCACAAGGCCTGTCATCCCAGCACTCAGGAGGCAGAGGCAGGAGGATTGCTGAGTAAAGGCTTGCCTGGGCTACATAGTGAGCTCAGGGCCAGCCTGAACTACAAAGCGAGACCCTGTCTCAAAAAAAAAAAATTGGCTACACTTAATTGTGTTTGCATAAAGGGATGTGCATGAGTCCTTGAGGGTCCAGGGGAAGAATGTTGTGACTTGTGTCCAGATGCCCCCCCAAAGCCTCATACAGTCACAGGGAAGGTATTTTGGAGGTGCTGGATCTAGTGTGTGTGATGCTGGGATTAAGGTTTCCCCTCCTTGGGTGTGCATGGCCCACCCAAAGGCAAGTTAGCCTGGAGCAGATATAAAGGTAGCCATGGTTTCTATTGCTACAGCTCACCATAATCCATTTTTCCTCTGTGACTCCCCTCTGCTGTACTGCTCTGTCTTGGAGCCAGCCAACTATAGATTAAAACCTCTACAGACTGAAAGCCAAAGTAAACTTTTACTCTTTTAATTTTGGATGTGGGGAATTCTGCCTCAGCATTGAGAAAAGTAAGATACTGCTCTTCAGTTTGCTTTTGCTAGTATTCCTCTGTCCTACCAAAGAATTCTATGAAACAGTGAGATAAGATATAAAATGCCCCCTTTTGTGGTCCTCTCTTCCCTTAGTGACCATATCTGACGTGTAGGAAGTAGTTTCTCATCCCTTAATGACAAACTGGGGATTCAGATTCACTATGACCTCAAAACATCTAACTCTACCTCCAAATGATAAGTGGGCAGGTTCTCGTTCTAGGAGACTGCTATAAATAAGTCTGTGATTTCTATGTTGGAGAATAATGCTAATTTTGTAAATATTGCCTATAAAATATCAAGGACTCAAACTTTAAATTTGATAAACAGAAACACCTATATGAGAATAAGCAAAGGTTACTTATTCAGAGCTTTCCATAGCCGAGAATTAGCCACAGTCCCTTGATTTAGGCAGAGACTCACAGGAAGGCAAGGAAGCGTATAAGCTTTAGTGGGATGAAAGGCTTCAGGTGCACCCTGACTGACTGAAGGTTATAGGCACAAGAAGTGGAGGGGACTGACTGGAAGCAGAGCATCCTCTATTATGATTTGAGGTGCACATTTTTCTGCTTGGTCAAACACTGAAAGCAGAGACAAAATTGGAGAAGCTGGCATGTATTGGTCAAGTTCTGAGTTATTTGGACTGATTGTGGTTTGGCTCCCTGTACTTGTGTCTGCCCCTTTTCTAAATTCAATGCTTTGTCTTCCAATATGTTCTGCTGTTCAAAATTCACTATCTTCTCATCAGCTATCATTCCCTAATTTATCAATGTCCATTTCATGTACTGAGCAGTACTTTCTAGGCATTAAATTTGCATTAATTTTCAGCTAATCTTGATCTTTTGTATTATCGTTTAAATATTTATGAAATTAAGATACACCTTTATAACACAAGATTTTAAAATTTCACAGTTCTACTATTCATTCAGAGTTTACCATTATCAAGTTTCTGATGTACCCTTTTGAAAATGACTATGCACGTGTAAATGTATATACCAACAGTTACAGGCTTAACTCTTATTTTAAAAGTCGCTTACAAATGTTTTGATAGCATAAATGCCTTTATATATGGCTGCTTTGGAATTATCTTTAGATATCTTTACATCAACACAAGCTTGTCTTTAAGTTAAAAAAATTACTCGTTGTATTTTTCAGTCTTCCCATAATTGGGCCAAAACAGGTGGCACACAGAGCTTAAGTAAGAGAGGTTTATTTTGGCTTGTGGTTTCAGGGGACTTAGTCTGAGGTTTGCTAGCCACAAGGCAGAAATGGCATAGTGGAAGGACTTGGTAGAGGATAGCTACTCACCTTATGAGCCAGAAAGCCAAGAGAGAGAAGGGAACAAGGACAAGAATATACTTTCTAGGTCATGCTCTCCTGTGGCTCACTTCCTCCAATCAGGCCCCATCTCCAAACAATGCATTCAACTGTGAACCCCTTAGTGGATTTATCTCCGAATAAGTATTTTCCTTCCATGATCCAATCACCTTCCAAAAGCCCTGCCTCTGAACACATGAGCCTATAGGGGAACAAGTATTTGAAAGTGCTTTGTTCTTCACATGTTTAATGACATCAAATATTTTCCCTAATTTTAAACAGCATGATAGATAATTTAAATTTGTTTTACTGGCAGTGAGATAAAGAATACTTCAATATTTTTGGATAATTATATACATTATATAGTCAACTGTATATCTTCATCTGTCTATTTTCTACTGCATCAGGTTTTGTTCTTTGTAAGTACTCTTCATATATATAAACATTTTTATATAACCTTTTGTTTTGGCATCTGTCCTTTGTTTTTGTGTATGCTTTGTTTTACCATATAAAAATTTTAAGGTTGTGTTATTAAATGTTTGAATTTTTCTATTGGTTTGACTTCTGTGTTGTGAGGTTCGAGTCTTGTTTTGCTATTTTTTTTTTTTTTTGCTTTTTAATTCTGTTTAGGAGACTTACATAAAATATACTTCGATGATATTGGTATATAGGGTATTTCTTTTTGACTTGGTGGACTCAATTTTCTCATAAGGATTGATAACATTTTGAGTTGGAATCCCTGAGTGGCTCAGTATTCTTTAATGATGGGAAGAAAGAAACAAGAAGCCATACAGAGTTGTTGGGCACTGAGTGAACTGCCTTCTTACTGAATGAATAGTCTGCTAATTAACTTTTTCTTTTTTCTGAAAATAGTATTTGACTGTTGGTATACAATCTCAGCATTAATCACTTTAGCTCAGAGCCTGGAGTGAAATGTTTCAAGCATTGCAGGAAAATAATCTCCAACCTAGATTGATGTATCCTGAAAAAATATCTTTTAGAATTGACAGGGAAATAAGATACTTCCATGACAAAGAACACCTGAAAAACTTCACAAATACGAAACCTGTACTCCAAAACATTCTAAAGAATATCTTGGAGGACTTTTGCCACCTGTAAGCAGTCTGCCCACCACCAGACCCAGGCCAGCCTCCCAGGAGGACTTCCATGCACCCTGGGAGAGTCTGGGTAAGCACTACAGAGTGGGTGCAGTGACTTCTGCCACCTGAAAACAACCTGCCTGCCACCAGACCCAGGCCAGCCACTCCATGGGACCTCCATCCACCCTGGACGAGTCTGGGTAAGCACCACAGAGGGCACACGGTGACATCCACTGTTACTAGCAGCCTGCTAGCCACTGGACACAGGCCAGACGCCCCCTGGGAGCTCTACTCCCCCGGGGTGAGTCTCGGTAAGTGCTGTGGAGGCTGTGCAGTGACTCCCGCCACCTGCAAACAGCCTGCCCACCACCGGACCCAGGCCAGCTTCCCTGTGGGACCTCCCATCCACCCTGGGTGAGTCTAGATGAGCACTGTGGAGCCTGTATAGTGATTTCTGCCACCTGCAAGCAGCCTACCAGCTACTGGTTCCAGACATGACACTGGTGGAGATCCACTTCCCTTGGGTGAGTCTGGGTAAGTGACAAAGAGGTCACGGAGAGACTTCCACTGCAGGGTAGCAGCCTTCAGTCATCATGTCCCGACCAGAAGCATGGGGGACCTTTCCCCTCCTGCTGAGAGTCTGGATAAGTGCCATGGAGATCGCACAGTGACTTCCACTACCTGTTTGTTAGCAGCCTACTTGCCATCGGACTCAGGACAGAAGCCTCATGGGAGCTCCATTCCTGTTTGCATGAGTCTGGGTAAGCACCACTTAGGTTGTCCAATAACTTACAGTGCCCACCAGCACAATAGAAATGAGAAAAAATTCAAGAACCCAGACTCTAAGATCATCACTACAGGGGAATTCGGGGCAAAGGGAAATGGAACAAAATGAAGCTCAATCACCAGGACTCTCTGAACTGGTAACAAAAGCAAATACACTAAAGTGGAAATCAGAACTGATCTCTGAGATGAAAACAGAAATGCTGTCCACAGTGAAGGACCTCATTAAAGGAGAGATCAGGAACATCATAGAAGCTCAGATAACAAAAGCAATGGAACATTTCAGAGAGCTTCAAAGCAGAGGTCCAGGTGATCAAAAATGAGAATGAAAGTTCATGAAGTAGGATTAATGAAGCTGAAAATCGAATATCAGACATAGAAGACAGTCTTGCAGCCAATGAACAGGAAAGGAATAATTTATGGAAAATGTAGTGGGACCATGAGAAATCAATCCAACAGCTCCTAGATGACTCAAAGAATAACATAAGGCTGATTGGAGTCACAGAAGAAGATAAAAAAACTGTTGACAGATATAAGGCAGGAAACTTCACAGGAAAAGGAAAGGAATTGGAAATACAGATAAGTGAGGCATATAGGCCTCCAAACGGCTGTGATATTAAAAATTCTACACCCAGGCATATATTTATCAAGGTTCCAGATATCCAACAAAAGAACAAAATACTGAAAGGAGCCAGGAAAAAGAAGAAAGCTATATATATATATACACACACACACACACAAAGGGAAGCCCATCAGGATCACAGCAGACTTTTCAATGCAAGGAGAGTCTAGAGTGAAGTGTTTAAACATTGCAGGAAAATAACTTCCAACTTAGACTGATGTATCCTGCAAAACTGTCTTTCAAAATCAGTGGAGAAAGAAGATACTTCCATGACAAAGAACTCCCAAAGAACGTCTCAATTACAAAACCTGCACTCCAAACATTCTAAAGAATAGTGTGGAGAAAAACAGTGAAGGTCAAAAACTCATGAGACCTAGCAAAGTGAATTCATCGAGCAAGACAAGAAACTGAGTGGAAATGGGAAAAGCAAAGAATAAAGGAGCTAAGAATAGAAAAACACCATGACAGGTATAAATCAGGCCATGTCAGTCATAACCATTAATTTTTTTTTTTTTGAGACAGGGTCTCGATTTGTAGTTCAGGTTGGCTCTGAGCTCACTATGTAGTCCAGGCAAACCTCAAACTCAGCAATCCTCCTGTCTCTGCCTCCCGAGTGCTGGGATTACAGGCTTGAGCCACCATGCCCAGCCATAACCATTAATTTTAATGGTCTCAACGGGCCAATTAAAAGACAGACTGGCAGAATGGATTAAGAAACAAGATCCTACAATATGCTACATACAAGAAACACCTAATCCAGAAAGAGAGCAACAGACTGAAAGTGACAGGATGGAATACAATTCTCCATGTAACAGGACACTACAAAAAAGTGGGAGTGGCTACCCTAGTTGCAGACAAAATAGATTTCAAACCAAAACTGATTAAGAGAGACAAAGAAGGACACTACATCCTTGGATAGGGAACAATACAAGAGAAAGAGATGACATTCATAAATATGCACCAAATTCTAATGCACCGAACTATACAAAACATATTAACAGATATGAAAACCCTGATAAGCACTAATACAGTAATAGTAGGGGACTTTAATACCAACAGCCAGCATCGTCCTAAATGGTTGAAAACTGAAATCTTTCACACCAAGATCAGGAACAAGACAAGGATGTCCACTGTCACTGCTCCTGTTCAATATAGAGCTAGAAAAATTAGCCATAGGAGTTAGACAAGAGAAAGAAATAAACTCATTATTTGCTAATGACATGATACTCTATCTAGAAGATCCTAAAAACTCCACCAGACAACTCCTAGACTTAAGCACCAAATTTAGGAATGTAGCTGGATACAAGGTCATTGCTCTAAAATCAATTGCATTTTTAGACACAAATAACAGACTGATAGAGAAAGAAATAGGGGACACAGTCCCTTGTACAGTAGCAACCAGAAAAATGAAATATCTAGGAGTCAATCCAACAAAAGAGGTAAAGGACCTCTACTCTGAAAACTACAACACTCTGAAAAAGGAGATAGAGCAGGATATCAGAAAATGGAAAGACATCCCTTGTTCCTGGATAGGCCTAAGTAAATGCAAAGGAATTGAAGTTATCCCCTGCATATTATCAGAACATATTGCCTTGGAATTGGACCTGAATAGCAAAAGAAATACCAAGATCCTCACAAACACATGGAAATTGAACAGCACTCTGTTGCCCAACCATTGGGCCACAGAAGAAATTAAACCATTTCTGCAGTTAAATGATAACCCAAATACAACATACAGGAGTTTATGGGACACAATGAAATCAGTTCTATGAGGGAAATTCATAGCAGAGAATGCCTATACCCGGAAAATAGAGCAAATGCAAATAAACAATGTAATGCTGAACCTCAAGCTACTAGAAAAAGAAGAGCAAGACAAACCCAAAGCTCATATTAGGGAGAAAATTATAAGGATCAGAGCAGAAATTCATTGGAGACTAAGAACAATACAAAGAATCAAGGAATCAAAGAGTTGGTTCTTTGAAAAGGAAAAAAAATGACAGACCCTTAGCCAACCTTATCAAGCAAAGGAAGGAAAAGGTTCAGATCCATGCTATCTGGAATGAAAATGGGGAAGTCACCACAGATCCAGTGGAAGTCCATTGGATTTGTAATCCAAAAAGATAAGAAATAAGAAATGGATAGATTCCTAGACACATAAGGTATTCCAAAGCTGAACGAAGAGGATATCAAAATGTTAAACAACCTGATATCAATCTGTGAAGTTGAAAATATAATCAACCTACCAACAAAGAAAAGCCCTGGTCCTGATGGCTTCACTGCAGAATTCTACAAAACTTTCAGAGAAGAATTAATGCCACTACTTCTTAAACTCTTTAATGAAACTGAAAGGGAAGCAGTACTCCCAAATTCATTCTTTGAAGCAGCCATTACCTTGATTCCAAAAACAGAGAAAGACCCAACCAAAAAAGAAAACTACAGTCTCACTAATGAACATTGATGCAAAAATCCTCAAAATGTTGGTAAACAGACATACAGAGGGTTATCAAGAAAATCATACCCCCTGATCAAGCTGGATTTATCACAGGGATCCAAAGATGCTTAACATACATAAATCAATAAATGTAATACAGTATATTAACAGATTCAAGAACAAAAACCATGTGGTTATCTCAATAGATGCAGAAAAAGTATTTGACAAAATCTAACACCCATTCATCATGAAAACTCTACAGAAAATTGGATTAGATGGACTTTATCTCAAACTAATAAAAGCTATTTATGAGAAACCAACAGCCAGCACCATACTATATGGGCAAAAACTGGAACCTTTTATACTAAGATCAGGAATGAGACAGGATATCCGCTGTCACCACTCTTGTTCAGTATAGTGCTGGAAACATTAGCCATAGCACTTACTCAAGACAAAGAAATAAAAGGAATAAAGATAGGTAAGGAAGAGCCGGAGATTTAGCTCAGTGGTTCCAGTGCCTGCCTCGCAAGCACAAGGTCCTGAGTTTGATCCCTGGTAAACCACATACAATGCTGGGTGTGGTGACTCCCACTAGCAATCAATACCACATACCACAGTGCCGGGGGTGGGTGGTGGCTCATGCCTGTAATCCCAGCACTTGGGAGGCAGAGACAGGAGGATGGTTGAGTTCAAGGTTTGCCTGGGATACATAGTGAGCTCAGGGCCAGTGAGACCCTGTCTCAAAAAAAAAAAAAAAAAAGGTAAGAAAGAATTTAAACTGTCATTATTTGCCAATGATATGATCCTCTATATAAAGGATCCTAAAAACTCAGTCAAAAGACTGTTGACATAATTGCCAAATTTAGTAGTATAGCTGGATAAAAGGTCAGTGCTCTAAAATCAGTAGCCTTCATATACACAAACAGACTCACTGAAAGAGAAGTTGGGGAGTCAATCCCTTTCACAATAGCACCCAGAAAAATGAATTATCTAGGAATCAGTCTAACAAAGGAGGTGAAGACCTCTACTCTGAAAAGGAGATAGAAGAGGATGTCAGGAAATGGAAAGACATCCCTTGTTCCTGGGTAGGGAGAACCAACATTGTCAAAATGGCTATACTTCCATGATTACTATACAGATTCAGTGTAATTCCAATGGAAATCCCAACACCATACTTCACAGAGCTGGAGAAAATAATCCAAAATTGATCTAGAACCACAAAAGACTTAGAATTGCAAAAGCAACTCTAAGCAACCAGGACATGGCAGGGAGTATTACAATCCCCACCTTAAAACTGTACTATAAAGCCACTGTGTTAAAAACTGCATGGTACTGGCAAAGTAATGACCCGAGGACCAGTGGAATAGATTAGAAGATCCAGAAACAACTTCAGATACACTAAGCCACCTCATCTTTGACAAAGGAGCCAAACATCCTCAATGGAGGAAAGACAGCCTCTTTAACAAATGGTGCTGGAAAAACTGGGCTTTAACATGTCAAGGGCTAAAGCTAGACCTATCTCTTTCACTGTGTACTAAAGTAAAATCAGAGTGGATTAGAGATTTAAACATTAAAACAGAAACAGACCTGCTGCAAAACAGGTTAGGTAGAACTCTGAGACACTGGCTTAGGGAGAAACTATGAACAAAACCTCTATATCACAAGAACTAGTAGAAAGAATCAACAAATGGAATCTCATCCTATTAAAAAGTTTCTGCACATCAAAAGAAACCACTGGCACCGCTAAAAGGCAAACCACAACATGGGAAAAAATCTTTACTAGCTATGTGTCAGAAAAAGGGCTACTATCTAGAATATATAAAGAGGTTGAAGAGCTAGGGATTTATCTCAAGTGGTACTGCACCTACCTTGGAAGCACAAGGGCCTGAATTCAATCCCACTACCACAAAAAAGAACTTAAAAATATCAGTCCCACCAAGTTTAAAGACCCAACTAAAAAATGGGCATCTGAAATGAACAGACACTTCTGAGAGGCAGAAGTAAAAGCAGCCAAGAAGCATATGAAGAAATGTTCAACATCACTGGTCATTGAAGAGATGCAGATAAAAGCAAAACTGAGATTTCATCTCCACCATTGTGGAGATTCCTCAGAAAACTAGGATTAGAGGTCCCATTTGACCCTGCTATCCCCTGCTAGGAATATACTTGAAAGAATTAACAGAATCATATCATAAAGACATATGTGTACACATGTTCATAGCAGTTCAGTTTGTGACAGCCCAATCTTAGAAACAATCCAAATGCCCATCAACTGGAGAATGACTAAAGATGTGTTTTTAAAAATAAAATGGAGTATTACTCTGCCATAAAGAATGACAAGTTTGAGTTATTAATGTCCTAATGGATACACTAATAATTGAAATAAATGTCACAGATATGTAAATACCGTATCTTTTCTCTAGTATGAGAACATGTAATTGTAAATGAATTGTAGAATGTATGATAGATTTTATGAAATAGGACATATTCAAAGGGAATGTGGTAGGGGAAAGTAGTAAGAGGAAAGAATAAATATGATTTGAAAAGAAAAAGCAAGCACATGTATATGAGGGTAGGAAGTTGTAAGTTGGGTAGTGATATGGGTAAAAATGAAAATTGACTCATGTCATATACTGGTACAAATTCCCCAATGCTGAGTGTGATTGTGAGCTGTATATAAAATACACCAATTCAATTTTTTAAAAAGTTAATTAAAATAATGACCATAAGGAAGAAAAGGCACACTTTGACTTCTAAGTATTGGACTGTATCATTCATACACCAGGTATTTATTTAACTCTTCTAGTATGTGCAACACTACAGCAGGGGTAAGAATGTGTCAGGAGTAGTAAAGTGACTGTAGCTGAGAAGAACTGTGCTCCTGCTACTTACTAGTCACTGTGCTGAGTGCTTCCTGTGACTTACACCGTAAAATTCTGAAGTAAAACTTGTCATTAGGTGCTTGTATAGCCTCAGTTCAAAGAAAAGGAAAATGAGGTTTACAGAGTTTGATAACTTGCCTTAAAGCATACTGCTAAAGGGATTTAAACATATTCAAACTTAGTATACTTTCTAGTTATTGTTTCCTGTTATCCCTGCATGAGCAGAAATAACCCCATGCCCTCATGGATCATAGGGTATTAATTGCAAAATGCTTTAAGCAGAACTTCTAAATAATCTCCAAAGTGTCTCCCCCTCAGCAGATTTTAGTCAGGTTAGGAGGGCAGTGGGTTGACACAGACTCTCTGGATATCTTTAATCAGATTCATTCCCTCTCTCATGTCCTTTTCCTGTCTGTCCTAGCATTTTTGGCTCATCTTCATGCTGTCTTTTTCTTCTCTGAAAGTCCTCTTTCCCACACCTGTTTATTTTGCCTCTCTCCCATAATCAGTACAGTGTCCAAATGCTGTGCAGCGGAGTTTGGAAGGAAAATAGGGAAGATGGGAACACTGCACTACAAATGAAATGAGCTTTTGATGGATGGCTTAGTGAGCCTGGAGGTTCTTCTTTAGCATTCCCTGGCATTTAAGGGACACAAGATTCCAAAAGCACATCTACTTCATTCTGTTGTTGCTAATCTCATTTTTTTCCCCATGATTAACAACCCAGTTCATTATGTTTTCAGCTCACATTAATCATCTCTTTTGCAAGTTTGGTAACATTTGGAGTCATTTCCCTCTGTATTTATCCATCTGGGATCTTTATAAAAGATAAGTTTGCACAAAGTCATTTGGTGCTTATGCAGAAAGTCCTGATGCTTGCTGCTGAAAGAGAAATGCATGTTCTTAGATTGGAGAGGAAAACTTACTGAAATCCAGCATGGATCCCCTTTACCACACAGAAGGTCCCTATACCTGAGCTCCATGGGGTTCTCGCCTTGCCATAAGAGCCATGGCACAGGACACTAGGCGGAAACGAAAAGGCATCAGAATCACTGAAAGTGAGCTTGCTGGATCCTGACCATACTCATAGAGCAGATGGGATTGGAAGAGAGCTGTGGGGGTAGTGGGAAGAACTTTCAAATGAATGAGTCAGAACACTGGCTGGAGTCCTGTCTCTATACCTATGAGATGTTTGACCTTGGGCAAGTTATGCAAACTCTATCCATTCATCTCTTCCATGATAAGGTCCCAAAGACATGCCTGTCTCCTCTGTATCACAGGGCATCCTTGAGGGTTAATTATATTATCACTTATGCTATGGGCTCTTTGATGAGTTTTGTAATAATACTTTTATCATCTAACTTTGTAATTTCTGTGGATTATTCATATATATCTGTTGGGTAAGCCTTAGAGACCAGTATTTCTTAAACGTCTCTATATGTAAAAAGCATCTTACATATGTGTCATATTTGAAGATCTGCTAGGGAGGGAATATATTGGTTAGAAAACAGAATCCTTTGAAATGCAGTTATAAGCATCTCAGGAGGTATAATGCAATCTCAGGAGGTAAAAAGGGAAGCAGTTCTGGACTTCATAACGTGTCTTCCCCTAGCAGCATTTTGTTGTGATGCATTCATTCATTTCTTAAATCAAGTAAGGTGTTTCTTTAGAGACAATATTCCACATTGGGCATCTAATCAAAAGCCATGACAGATATTCCTGTCGGTGGTCATTAACCATGAAATATCGATATTATCTCATCATTTCCCAAGTTCCAGTGCTAAATTGCACTAATGCATCTGTTACTGTAGAAAGGGTGAAAGACATAATTAAATTTTATTTCCATAAAATTTAGAAAGTTTCTGGAAGAGGAATTGTAGAGATGAAAGAAACTGGGGCTATTTGCTTTAATTCTGTACATCTGTAAACAAAATGACAGAATTTGGGAATGTTGTCATTTATTGACAGTCCTCTTTTGCCAAGCACCTGGGATTTGAGCAGGAAATTCCCCTCACACAGATAATTCCCAGCGGCATTAATGGAAATTACCTGCATAACTAACCTATCTGCCATGTAGAATGCCAGATGTGTGAGAGCTCTTTTAATTGCAATGAACCTCCCTTTGCAGAAGAACTAATTGTATCTGCTTCCTGTTCCTGTAGGTTCCCAAGGAAGGACAGGAATAATGAAGAGAGGTGTGTGTTAGCTGCAGCCTTGTGAGTCACGCACAGAGGAAATTGAGGTGTGGACAGACCTGGAACCATTGCCACCCTTGCTGGAATAAATGAGGAATGGACTTGTGATTATGCTGACATTCCAGCATGAATCTGGTAGACCTGTGGTTAACCCGTTCCCTCTCCATGTGTCTCCTCCTACAGAGTTTTGTTCTTATGATACTGTGCTTTCATTCAGCCAGTATGTGTCCCAAGGGCTGTCTTTGTTCTTCCTCTGGGGGTTTAAACGTCACCTGTAGCAATGCAAATCTCAAGGAAATACCTAGAGATCTTCCTCCTGAGACAGTCTTACTGTATCTGGACTCCAATCAGATCACATCTATCCCCAATGAGATTTTTAAGGACCTTCATCAACTGAGAGTTCTCAACCTGTCCAAAAACGGCATTGAGTTTATCGATGAGCATGCCTTCAAGGGAGTGGCTGAGACTTTGCAGACTCTAGACTTGTCCGACAACCGGATTCAAAGTGTGCACAAAAACGCCTTCAATAACTTGAAGGCTCGGGCCCGAATTGCCAACAACCCTTGGCACTGTGACTGTACTCTACAGCAAGTTCTGAGGAGCATGGCATCCAATCATGAGACAGCCCACAATGTGATCTGTAAGACCTCTGTGTTGGATGAACACGCGGGGAGACCATTCCTCAATGCTGCCAACGATGCTGACCTTTGTAACCTCCCTAAAAAGACTACAGATTATGCCATGCTGGTCACCATGTTTGGCTGGTTCACCATGGTGATCTCGTATGTGGTGTATTATGTGAGGCAAAATCAGGAGGATGCCCGGAGACACCTTGAGTACTTGAAATCCTTGCCAAGTAGGCAAAAGAAAGCAGATGAACCCGATGACATTAGCACTGTGGTATAATGTTCTAACTGGCTTTGAAAGAAAGTAGTTTGCAATTGCAGTAGAATAAGTGGTTTACTTCTCCCATCCATTGTAAACGTTTGTATTTCAGTTTCTTTTGAATTATGCCACTGTTGAACTCAACAGATAATTTTAGTTTAGGTGATCTGCCCCTTTAACTGTACCCCTAGTGGTATATTCCTGAGTAAGCTACTATCAAAACATTACTTAGAACCATCTCACTATTTAATAATGAAATTTATTTTTTTAATTTAAAATCAAATAAAAGCTTAACTTTGAACCATGGAAAACAAGAGTGACTTATTGGTCAAGAAAATAGTATAGTCATTCTATTTGCTTTAAAGAAAAATAAACAACCTGTGAACCTAAGGAACCATTATAGTGAAAGATTAAGCCTTACTGCCCACTGGGGAGCCATTGATGAATTATTGACCACGTTAAGTATCTTTCAGACTTTAAAATACTCAACCTAACCAAACCCGGGTGACTACACAAGTGTGGCATCCTGCTGGTGTTAAAGTTGGAATGCCTTTTGGCATTTGCTTTTTAAAAGTAGGTATTTTTAGGGCTGGAGGGTTAGCTCAGTGGTTCCGGCGCCTGCCTCGCAAGCGTAAGGTCCTGAGTTCGATCCCCGGTAACCACATATAATGCTGGGCGTGGAGACACACCCACCAACAATCAACACCGCATATCACAATGCCGGGCATGGTGGCTCACGCCTGTAATCCCAGCACTCGGGAGGCAGAGACAGGAGGATTGCTGAGTTCGCGGCGGCTTGCCTGGGCACCATAGTGAGCTCAGGGCCAGCCTGAACTATAAAGCGAGACCCTGTCTCAAAAAGAAAAAAAAAAAAAAGTAGGTATTTTTAGCCATAAAGAGATTTTTACTCTGTGCTAGACACATTGGAAAAGAGAAAGGTAACACATATTCAGCCCTCAAGACTACTTTCTGATAGGAGTATGCAACAAATACAGAATCAGCTATGCTAAATGGGAAGGTCTTAATCACATAATGTCAATGGTATGAGGTCTTTTAAGGCATTTTCAAGCTATTATTGTCTCTAATCCCTAAGTACAAGAGGAACCAGTAACCATTACCTCATTTACATATGAGAAACTACAAGTGAAAGTGATTCAATGACTTGCCAGGTAGAAAGTATTAAAACTTGAATTTGAACTAGATCTTTCTCCAAAGATATGTTTTCACACTACAGTCCTCTTGAATTGGCTTATGGAGATATAATTTACATGTCACAAAAATGTACATCTGTCAATCAAGATACTGTGTTCCCATCACAGGTCAGAAGTAGGGGTGAACATTTTATCTTAGAGCAGGGAATTATGTTTAGAAGTTTTTTCCTTTAGATTTAAGCTATAGGACAGATGATTCTTGACACTTGGGGAAGATCTCAGGAGGTGAAAATACAGCCAAAATATAGAAGAAGGAGCAGAGGGTAAAGGTACAGTGATAACCAGGATGAAGTAGCTTGTCTAGAAAAGACACATCTGGAACCAGACAGACCGGATATAGATTTCAGATTAAGGAATAATAGTAATTTATTATCAAGTATCATTTAGTAGGCACCAAGTACTCTTTGGGATTGCCTTGATGTTTATAACCACCCTATGAGATGAGGGAGCAGTGACACAAGAGTTAAGTAACTGGTTAAGTATCCAAGTACTTCTAAGAGGTAGAGCAGGGCCAGAGATTTAGCTCAGTGGTTCCGGCACCTGCCTCACAAGTGCAAGGTCCTGAGTTCGTTTGATCCCGGTAACCATATACAATGCTGGGCTTGGTGACTCATGCCCACCAGCAATCAATACCACATACCACAGTGCCAGGCGTGGTGGCTCACGCCTGTAATCCCAGCACTCGGGAGGCAGAGGCAGGAAGATTGCTGAGTTCCAGGCTTGCCTCGGCTACATAGTGAGCTCAGGGCCAGCCTGAACTACAAAGCGAGACCCTGTCTCAAAAAAAAAAAAAAAAAAAAAAGAGGTAGAGCAGATACTGAACCTTGCTCAGTCATCTCTAGAACCCATGGACGTCTCAGCCACTGTACTGTACTGCTTATTGTCACACACTTTATGCAGAAAGTTGCTGCTTCCTCAGCCCTGTGAGTCGGCAGACTCGTGTACAATGGTTCAATTCTGAAATAGCCACAGAAACAACTGCTATAGGAAAAAAAAATAGCCGTATACAAAAGATCCCTTTACCTTTTGAGGCAAACGGTCTTTTCCAACCAATATGCTTGTATCTTTGGGCCTCCAAAAACGATCACATTTTTACATTGAAAAGTCTCAGGGTTCCTGTTTAGACAGTAATCTAAGGGCTGACTGGAGACACATCAATCCAAGAGCTGTGGTAGACCAAGCAAGGTGGCTGTTAGACCCGTGACTCGCACACTTCAGGGCCATTAGTTTTTCACTCCCACTTTAACTCGCCTAAAAAATGTTAAATCCTGTCCGAAAGCCTAATTTAACTTCCGTATGTGAAATTCAGGACAACAGTGGTTGTAGAAAGCCTGCATCCCGAGGAGAAGGAAGTCGGACTGTCTGCTTTGTGGATTCCAAGTACCTTCCGGGGAAGATGGAGCTTTGCTGAAGATTTAACGCCCCCTGGAGGCCAACATTATAATACAGCTTTGTAAGAACTGGTATAGAAAAAAAATGCTAACTGGGTTGACTGTAGCTTTCCCTCCAAAGAACAGGATTCTCAGTTCTTTGCCAAAATAATTATTTAAAACATTAAATAAATAAACTGCGTTATTTGAAAGTTTGAGCTTCACAAATTATATAATCCATTCTAGGTTGCTTCTTCCAAATTAATCTATCTTTACTACTAAGAGCTAATTTTCCTAACGGTCAATTGAATTAGTGAAATGAAAGTTCTTATAAAGAAAAAAAAATCTCCAAGGAATGTTATGAGTATAATTGTACCTTTTTTTCAGAAGTAGAAACTTAAACTTCCACATATTTAATTTGTAATTCTCCATAGGCAATAAGCAAGCTATTAATTCTCTTTCTTGAATTCTCTACATAGATCATCATTTAGTAAATTTAGGTTTAAAAAACAAATTTAAGTCAAGTTGCCATGAGCATCAGCCATAGGAGAATTACATCAGTTCAAAATAAATAAAAGAACAAATACCAGGCCTAGTTGTGATCAGAAATGAAATAAAATGATCTTACCATCAGCTAATAGGGATGCTATACCCACAGAACTAAGCATAAAAGGTGCCCATGAACAGAACAAACTCACTGAGGATCACGTCTGTACAGAAAGATATCCAACATTCTAGCTACCATTTTGATCCCTGTGCTGCTCAATTCTCTAAACCTTGACAAGATGTTTATGTTCATGGTGAGCTACCTGTTTTAGAGCTGAAAGCTTTTTGTTTAGTTTTTTTAGTAGTCCCTATTTGGGACTACTATGGATTATATTCCTCACAGCAAGTTGGTACAAATACCTAACACATCTTGATCCTTTCTGCATCTCCTTTCATCTCCCCTCTTTCCATCTCTTGGTCCTTTTCCCTTTTGCAAACAATCTATTACCCTATATCTTTTTATCTATCTCTAATTTTACTCTTTGTTTATATTTTTGAGTTTCTCATATAAGAGAAACCAGGCCATAAAGGCTTTGAAAACTCACTGGCATCTCACCCAAGGTATGTACAATCTTACTTCCTAATATTTTAAATAAGTATGCTTTTACCTCAACCTTTTCCACTGGAATCACTCTTTTAACTGTAACTTTTAAAGTCAAAAGCACCTGGGGATTTTAGTCTAATTTTTAGTGATATGCTTATCTTTGAAGCCCCCCTAAAACCACTGACAACTGGAACATTTTTAAGAAATGATAAAAATTATGTAAAGAAAGATTTAACATTCAAGAACACTTTGGCAAACTGTAACACACCAATACACAAAATCTGCGAGATAGGCATAGTTCTTTTTCTGTTCTGATTCAGTATAATAATGCTTGTCAAATCACATGCACAAGGCAGTCAGGGATATGCATAAGTTTTCTTTATTGGCTCAAGAATTTCAGTTCTTACAGTAAGTTTGCCCATCTATCTGGCAGATTTGGATAATGGGAAATCTTGCTCAATTTAGGATTCAGGTCACTGATGTCTTAGCATATCAGGGCTAGAAAGTTCTAGGGATGGTCTCCTCCATTTATATTATAGGTTTTAAAAATTGAAACCCTTGCAGTCTTAATGATTAGCATGTACTACATCTACATGTTCCCTTTCCATTTTCCCCAGGAGTACAGCAATTGCTTCCCCTGATAAATTGTTTCCCAAGCATCAAAGAAACAGAAAAACATGCCGTGAATTTGTCAGTGGATCTTTGAGTGATCAAAAGCCACGTAAGGTACTTGCATTGCCATAGGCTCCTAAGAGATTTGTGATATTGAAAATAGTGTTCCTTCAGAATATGATGGAAGGATACATTTAAGTTTACAGAATGCCCCCAGATAAAATGTTCAGTAGTATACATGGACTGGCTTCCCAAGGTACACATGGAGGAAGTGATACTGGGGCAACTTCCTGTAGAGTGAGGGCTGGTGAGCATTGATTTCTTTGAGAAACAACATAAACCATGAGTGTTCCAGGGCAGCCTTGCCAGCAGAAGCAGAGGAACTGACCTTAAAAGATGCCCTTCTCCGTTTCCAGAGCTCTTATAAGCCCGGCTTCCAAGAGTCACATGACTGATGCATCTAGTTGGCTGGTTTTGACCCAGAAAATTCAAACTAGATGCAAACTTAATTATCTCAGGGTATGGTAATTTGTAATCTTTCCCAACTGCTTCTCAAATCCAGAGAGTGCCATGAAAATTCAGGGAGAACAAAGACCTACATTCTTTACTGCAAAACTTCCCACACACAATACGGATGGCCCAGAATGCATAGAACAACTCAGTGGATCACACTGAGATATCTAGAATACTGTTTGAAGTCCAGCACTTTTTCCTCAAGTGTGGCAAAAATTATACTCTTGAGACCACAAAACACACAGCTTCTGAGTGGGTAACAGAAAAAGGAAAGTAACCAACTTTTATGGGTCTTATTTCTTCAACATTAAAAATAAAAAGTCTATACCAGTGTGAAATTTTTTTTTTTTGAAACAGGGTCTTGCTTTGTAGTTCAGGCTGGCCCTGAGCTCACTATGTAGCCCAGGCAAGCCTCGAACTCAGCAATCCTCCTGTCTCTGCCTCCCAAGTGCTGGGATTACAGGCATGAGCCACCACGCCCAGCACTGTGATATGTGGTATTGATTGCTGGTGGGCAAGAGTCAACATGCCCAGCATTGTAAGTGGTTACTGGGGATCGAACTCAGGACCTTGCACTTGCCAGGCAGGTGCTGGAAACACTGAGCTAAATCTCCAGCCCATAGTGTGAATCTCTGAGGGTGTGTGTGTGTGTGTGTGTGTTCACATATATACTGGGGAATCATGGGTGACACAGTTCTGAAACATTGAGAAAACTGTTACTGGGAAAACTGAAGTATATCTGACAGTTAGGGGTGGTCTAATTTTTAGATTTCAGAGTAAATTAGTAAAGGTACTTTTAAGACCATCCCAAAGTTCAGGGAGAACATTTATCCTGTGAGTAAGAACAACTGCATTCATTAACTTTACAAACTATGCTCCTTGTAAAGCCAACAGTTGGCATTTGCTCACTAATTTCAAAAACAATATCAAAGCAGTTGCCTTATGTCTCTGTAGTTGTTCAGATGTCGGACAGGCATACTCTGGATCTGACCTTAAAGTCTAGCTCTAAAATAAGTACACTGGGGGCTTTCTTTAGGGCTTGAACCAATATATGTTTTTTTTTCTTTGATTTTTATTTCAGACATGTTTACAAAACGGAAAGCAATTCTTTCTAAGCATTAGGAAGTTGTTCTAAGCCTTAGGAAGCTGTCTGTTGAACTAATGACTGATTGCTTTTATTTTAAAATACAGTTGTCCCTAGGAAATAGGAAGAGGTAAACTCAAACAAATCCAGCTTCTTTAAAATTGTCCACATTTCTTACTGAGGGAAAGTCTGTGAAAGATGCTGGTCTTCTCTCAAAGTCTTTCAGCCTCACAGACCACCTTACCAGCTACCGGGTTCTCTCGGGCCTGCGCAGCAGCGGCAAGAGAAGACGATGAAATGACAGATGAGCCGACTCTTGGGAAAGGACAGCCCAAAAGGAGGCTGGGGAAGAGCAAGCAAGACCGGCTTAAGCTGACGTTTTCTTTACCGCTGACTTCTATTTCCACATTAAAATCTGAACCAAAGAATTCATATTTAAGTAGCAGAGTTTTGTATGAAATAGTCCCACCTTGCCCTTAAAATAGTTACAATTTACTTGGCATGGCACATGATTCTGGTCCCCTCCTTTCCCTGATTTTCATGCTTGTCATAAAGTGCATACTATCATCTTCCTCATTTTACATAGGAGGAAACTAAAACGCAAAGGACCACCCAGTTATGCAACAGTGGATCCAGGTCTAATTGTTGACAAAGTCCTTTTTCCACTTCTGCCGCATTGCCTGTGTATGCACAGTTCTTGGCTTTACAAGGTTTTTTCTTAAGATCCATGCTAGTAAAGGGTGGAGGACATGGAAAGATACTTTTCTTATTTTGCACAAGAGGGAAGTAAACTAACAGGGCCTGGTGTTTGGGAACTGCAAAATTGGTTTCCTTTTTACATCCAACCCCTATTCCCAGCTCTTAGTCCTACCCATACCCAAAATAAACTAGGGCTCTGGGTGGGAATATATGTATATGGCTCTCCGCCATGAGAATGTCAGTCCTGGGTTCCAGAGTGTTCCTCGGGTGGCACTGAAGGTGGTGGGAATGCAGCGCCTTGTGGTGGGATTGCGGACACTCTTACCATTTCGACGTACACCTGCCAAATCCACAGGTACTCCCAGCATGCATTGCCAGAGGGCTTTCTTCAGCCACCATCACATACTTTATGAATAACAGCGGACTGAAGGTGCCAAGAGCAGCCCTAAAAGGATGATGGTCCTAGAAGAACCCTATTTTATGAAGTAATAGGTCTGGCAAACAAGATACTGTAGTCTTTCCTACCTGACTCACTTCTCTACTCTTCTACCAGTGTTTTCTTAATCTTAAATTCTTTACCCAAGTCCTTGTCTCAATGTCTGATTATTCAAGGAGCTCAAACTAAGACACTTGAATATCTTATTCTACATCATTGCTTTTCAAGCTTACTTAATGAAAAGTAACATTCAAATAGATTTTGACAAAGGTAAGATAATCAACAAACTGGGATCTCTGGAATGTAGGCTCAAACCTCTGTATTTTTTGCTGGTCCTCCACTCCTGTAGATGTCTACCATGTTTAGTCAGGGGAGTTATGTTAACTTACAGGGCGTCCTGCTCTAGAAATTTCTTTCGCAGCATTGTGCTTGGCAAAACTCTGCTTTGATATCAAAGTAATTCTGCCCTTTTTGGGGGAGTGAGTACTCTCCGGGTCCATGATAAATTTCCCTTTTGTGCACCTATGCTCAAAAATTTAAAGAAAACAAAATTCTGAGCTTCAAAATTAGTGACTATAGTTGCTCTCATAACCCATCTAACAAGTTTAATTTACTCATCTTCAGGCCATTTTTATATAAAATTATCAATTATTCTAACTGCCCTTATTGTGCATATTTCTACTGTAAATATGTAAGGAGCCCTCTAACGTGTTGTATAATTATGGAGGGGTATATGTTTATTTAATAGTGTTCAATCTTCTTCAAATTTATTTACTGGTCTAATGCTCATAATGGCTGAGTTTACGATCATTTCTTTTTTCTCTAAACTTGTTTTCATGTTTCAGAAATGTCTGATTTCCATCACCCTTTGCTAGGGGAGTAGGTCAGAATCACCAAGATTCAAGATGAAACACAAGTCAAAGTCTCCAGCCCCATGATGCTGCTTCCTCTTTGACTTTCACTCATGTGCCTCTCCCTCCACTGTGGAAGGATGGAGGTCAAATAAACCATCCTCCTCCAGTTGAGGAAACTGAGACCCAGAGATACTAAATGACCTGCCCAAAGTGTCTAAGTAATGAGTAAGAGAGCTGGGACTTGAAAGCAGCTCACTTGACACCAAAGTTCATGCTTTGCTCATTTGTAAGAGACTAATTTATTTATAAGAGACTCATTTATAAGAGACTCCCCCAGCTGATGTGAGAGAAACTTTATGAAATGGAAAAAGCTCCTGCTCGTGTCTTTATTTGGGGCTTGCAGAGTGTGTTGTCATTGTCTCTGACATTAGAAAGCAAAAGCTATATTTTAGTTACTTTAATGTTTCAGTTTTCCACTTTACTCTTTATCACAGTACACCATAGGTTATGGGTGAAAACATACATATCTCAAGAGTTACATACTGAAACCTTGACTCCAGTCCCTCAGAATGGGATTGTATTTGGAAACAGGACCATTAGAGAAAATGAGTTAAAAGGAAGTTATTACATCAGGCCCTAGTCCAGTCTGACTCTTGTCTTTCTAAGAAGAAGAAAGTCAAGTTGAATACACAGAAAGACAGCACAGGCAGAGAGGAAAGATCATGTGAGGACACCCTGAGAAGGTTGTTGTCTGCAAGGAGAGAGACCTCAGGAGAAACCACATCTGCTAAGAGCTTGATCTTGGACTTCTAAATTCCAGAACTTGGAGAGAATGGATGTCCATTTAAATGACACTGTTCTGAGTATTTTGGTGTGACTCACCTAGCATGCTAATATTCATGATCTCTAAGGAGCATTTGGTAAGTATCTTTGGATCTTTTGATCCCAAAGATCATTTTAGGTCTCCTTGAGAGACAATAGGAAGATTTTAGGGAGTACAATCAGTTCATGCACCATACTTTGGGTACTATGACTGGAGTTTTCAAACTTGCCCTTTGTTTATGAGGTGGGAGGTGAATTTGCTCCTGAAATGAATCTACCCTTGTTTTTTGGGATCAGTTCATACTGAGAAATAAATATAGTAACTGAGAAATGAGGAGTTCTCTATAGATTTGAGAGAAAAAAGATAAAATGAATAAATGATCAGATTTTGCTAGCTTCATTTCCAGATAACTATTTTAAAAGAGGGAAATCAGCCATAGGTAATAAAATATCTTAACTGGAAGAATGATATAAATTATCTACATGTCTTATATTTAGCTATCACCAAATTGTTACTCAGTCCTCTGTCCCAGATTCATTAGGGATTTACCTCAGAGCTAAAAAATCCCAAGACCCCCATTAAAGTAGTTGTCCTTAAAATAGGCATTTTAAAATGAAAAGGAGGTTTTTTTTTAAAATTATAGTCCAGCACTTTTCACAGTGGATTGGCTCAGAATACAATTTACTTCAGTGATCACAGCTCGGATTAGGGGCTTAAAAATCTCTAACCAAGATTGGGAAGGAGGCTCTTCTATCTCATCTCTCAAAGAGCAACAGAAACTTTGGAATTCAGACAGTTAGTTTGGATTGCTTAGCAGGAGTTATGGTTCTGCCAGTAGAAGACTCCAAAGACTTCTGCAAACCAGAAACGGAGAGGGCAGAGACATTGGAAAACATCTTAGAAAATAGTTCATTAAGTCCATGGCCATACTACCCTGAAGGCGCCTGATCTCTGACCTCAGAAGCTAAGCAGGGTGGAGCCTGGTACTTGGATGTGGGGGTTGGAAGGGTCCATTGCTCTACTTAGTCAGCTATGGTGAGGCCCTCAGGGCACAGACTCCCAGACAGCAGTATTTTAATCTGCCCTGTGGTGTGACCAAAGGACCACAGAACTTGTTTTATGTTGGTTGTAAAATTTACAGAAATTCAATATTTTAAAATCTGAGGGCAAAGAAGCATTGAAGAAAATAAGACCAATATTAAAAGAATGTGAAGAAGGAAGAGCTCTCTACCACTTAGAAATAGTAATATTAGTATTTTAGCTATATTAGTATTTTAACTTTTTCTATTCCTCTCTATGAAATTTTATATAAAATTTCATACAAAAAGATATTGAAGGGGAAGCATATGGAGAAAAAAGAAGAATCAAGATATATTATGTACAGATACAAATTCCCTATTCCTATTTTTTATTTTATTTTCCTATCTTTTATTTTACCCTTTGTTTATGTTTTAGGTTTCTCATATAAGAGAAACTTCCTTATGGCAGAGTAGTACTCTCTTGTATACAAATGCTACTTTACTTTATCCATTTATCTGTTGATGGTCATATAGGCTGTTTCAAGATTTCGCTACTAGGAGCTTTGCTGCTTTAAATATGGGTATTCATGTATTAGGGTAGTATAATGATTTAAATGCTTTCAGGAAAGTTCCTAGAGGGACAATAGCCTATTTAACCAAGGTATATTTTAAATGCTATTAATCAATTAATCAACCATTGAAGTTACCCTTATTGCTGTATTTTCACTTTTAAGTTTAATAATTATGAGATTAATGATGAAAATACATGAACTAAATGAGCCTCCATAAACCGAGCTTAATTATTCCAGTAATGAATGTCAGTTTCACTGTCAATTTCAACTTGATCTAGGCAAAAAAAACAACTTTGATTTAAATTGTATTGTACATCAAATGATCTTAAATTCTTTTTTGTGATTATCACAAAAGGGTAAAAAATAATTTTATTTGGGCTGGGGATTTAGCTCAGTGGTTTTGGTGTCTGCCTCACAAGTGCAAGGTCTAAGTTTGATCCCCGGTACCATGTACCACAGTGCTGGGCCTGGTGGCTCATGCCTGTAATCCCAGCACTTGGGAAGCAGAGGCAGGAGGATGGCTGTGAATTAGGGGGTAGCCTGGGCTACATGGTAATCTAAGGGCCAGCTTGAACTACAAAGTGAGACTCTGTCTCAAAAAAAAAAAAAATTTGAAGGGTTTACTGAAGATTTTAATTGTAACTGCTTTTCACCTTGTAGGAAAATGTTAATGTAGTTTATTACATTTTTTGTCTAATGTTTGTGCTGAAAGTGGTCATTGGTTGGAATTTCTGACCTTCCAGATCCACGCATACATCCATAGCTGCTCAAGCCTGTTTCTTGGGAAGCCTGGGCAATCTGGTAATTGCAGTGTTGTTCTCTGTTCAGGAGTTTGGGGTATAGGACTGCGTAGCCTGAGTTCACCAAGAGATGTTCTTTAAGGACCAATTGAATATTCTAAGACTTTCACATACCATCACATGGAGTCTAAAAATTGATCAAAATATTATAACATAAAACATTAATATCTCCCATAATAAAATGAAATACATTCTTTTAAAGATGTAATAGAATAAAATGTTCTCTGAAATCCTTTTGTGTTGCATAAACTAAAATAGATTGCAAAATAACAAAAATTTGGGTGATATCATTAAGCAATTACCACATGCCACATGTGGAGCTGAGTTCTTTTAATCTTCATTCACTGTTCCTCACTACAACTCTCTAAATATATGTAACATAATCCACGTTTTTACAGTTGAGGGAATTGAAGCACAGAGAGCATAATAAAATGACATAAAGTTACACCTTGTCAAGTAATACAGCAAACATTTCAGTTCAATCACTTTGATACTAGACCCCACATGTCCAAGTCCAAGCTTAATAATGCCCTTCATGCCAGGAGAAGGGTGCATGTGTTTTTCATTATGGTGGTAATTAGCCCTGTGTTAATTCATTTAAACCTAATGATATATATGTTTGCCTTTATTGTCCTCTCTACCCTAAATGTTTAGGACCACACCAGACTCACTAGGACCCTGACTTCAGTCTTTTGATACAGGGTGTGTTGTCCTGCCTCTCTTTGGATAAATATTGCCTAATCTCATGTATCCACTGTCAGTTCTGACCTCAGGCATCACTTGTACTACAGGATAACAGCTGCTGGGCATCTTACAAACTAAGGGACAATGGATTCCTTGAACATTTACCAGGTTTTTTTGTTTTGTTTTTGTTTTGAGACAGGGTCTCACTATGTAGTTCAGGCTGTCCCTGAGCTCACTACATAGCCCAGGCTAGCTTCAAATTTAGAGATCCTCCTGCCTCTGCCTCCCAAGTGCTGAGATTACAGGCGTGAGCCACCATGCCTGGCACTGTGCTGTGTGGTACTGATTGCTGGTGGGTGAGAGTCACCACACCCAGTATTGTTATATGTGGTTACCAGGGATTGAACCAGTAACCTTGTGCTTGCTAGGTAGGCACCAGAACCACTGAGCTAAATCTCTGGCCCCTACCATGTATGCTTTAACAAAGTTACTATAACTTAATAAGAATTCATATTCAATATAAATAATAAACAATAGCTACAATCACATTTGATTTTCACTCACACTGCAGCATCCTATTTGTACAGTCTCACAACTACTGTAAGAGTTGACAGTAATAATAAAAGTCCAAAATTTTTCTTAAACAATAAAGTATGCCACATTACAGGTGCACAGTGAATCCCAATTTGTTCATTCTTTATGATAAATTTGGTGCTTCAGCCATAATATACATGCTTTTCTTACAGAAAGCACACAGTAAATTTAGTTTCCAGTTTTTCCTAAACAAGATGGATCTCTAAAACATCATTTTAAAAATCCTCTTTGAAAACAGAAGTCAACAGTAAGAAACAGAAATGCTGGGTGCGAAGTAGTCCCTGTATAACTGTAATCTTTGTTGCTAGGGTTTAGCATGGCCTGAACTAAATGACATTTTAAAGGCACTCTTACATAGCTATTTATTGTGATTTGGGTTATACAGAAACAAGAATTAAGGAGCAAAATTTAAAGGGTCAGAACTGATATCCCTGGAGTGACCCAGTGCCACGTGACCAGAAGTACTTCACTGAGACAGAAGTGACAGTGAGCCCAGCCAGAGCCTGGGCTTCAGTGATCTCCCTCACTCCCACTTGCCACCTATGGCCCTGCCTCATGTGCATCGCGAGAGGGACAGATTCCCAACAGCCACTGCTCTAAGGAGGGTGAGCAGGCACAAGGCGGCCTCTTGAGTTCCCTGAAGCATGCCATCTGGAAGCCTGAAGGAGTCGCCCTTGCTGACTCTCAAAACAGTGAGAAGGAAAAACAACAATTTCCTCCTTTAAGATGTGGGGATACTCTAGTTTGTTTGTTACACAGCATTATGACTCTAAGAGTGATTACTACAATCCATAAAAAATACTCCTAAAATATTTCTAAAGGCAAAGGAATGAACAATCAAAACCACACTGAGGTTCCTTCTCAGCGCAGTCAGAATGGCTGACATAAAGAACAGAGCCATATGTCAAGTAAATAAAGACCTCTGTCCTGCAATAGTAATTAAGTGACTTCAGCCACAATCTGAACAGCTGGAAAGTGGATTTTTCCCAGAGGTTCTAGATAAATAATATTCTGCATAGCAAGCATCCTGCTTTCAGTCTTGTGAAACTCTGATTAGAGGAGGATGCTGAGCTAAGCTTTACCTTAATGTCTGACCCCAAAACCCTGAGATAATAGATGGACATGAATTCACACAATCTATTAGAAAAACCATAGAAAACAATTTGGTAGAGCAAACAAGGGGTTAAATTAGTCATATGAGTCAATCCCAGGTTGTGTGAGTGCCAGGCCCATGCCCTTGGACACTGCAACACCATTAACCATACTCACACCAAAGGAGGAGCAACATGCTATGTATCACTGCCCACAAATGTCCCTCTTGATAGTTTCACTGTCCCCTCTCATGTAGCTCGAGGCTGCAGGTCGGGACAGCTGACTCCTCAGGGAGCCCCCAGTGCTCAACCCTGCAAGTGAAGCGACCCAGGTGGCCTTCAACAGACTAGAAACTACAGAGGATGAATAACGCGCACACATATCAGATATTAGTCACCCATAATCCATAATGAACAAAATCACGGCATGCAGGAAAATGGGTGGAACTTGAAATCATCATGATAAGGGAAATAAGCCAGACGGAAAAAAAGAAATATGCCGTTGTCTCATATGTGGACTTGAGACAGAGTAAGGGAGGGAGGAGAGAGTGGGGGAAAAGAGGACAGGAGACAGGCAAGAGGAAGGGGGCGGGGAAAGGGGGCTGGGAGGATGATCACAATACGGCACACCCCCAAGGACACCCGCTATTCTATGTAATTAGTGTGCACTAATAATATAAAAGCCAACAAATGAACAAAAGACACCGAGTGCTCTCAAGTATTCCACGCGCTGTTGTAAGCGAGCAGTGCCCAACATTAATAGGGAGAAATTAATCACAGCTACTAATGAATCATTTATTTTTAAAAGGGAATAAATTTTGTATGTGATAGGCATAGAAACAGGAATGTTCTTACTTTGTAAATCTCTTTGGGCAAACTATTCATCAGTGTCAAAATGTCCCTTTTGCTGATTTTGACATAATTGATAGGTGATCAGAGTTGAATGTCAGTTAACCTTCTGAAAATTTCCATAGACGAGTTTGATTAGCACTGTTCTAAGTTATGTGACTACATTTTAGCCTAAAATGCCTATGACCGGCTTAAAATCTCTGTAAAACTCTAAGCAATCATAACCCAAGGGAAGTGGAATTTGTCAAGGTATTGCAAAATTATTAGCACTTTGCTTAAGAACCAAGTGCTCACCACATGCAATAGCTCCATCGGTCAGTTGCAGCTTATCATGCACATATGCAGTAGGTACCAGTAACACTAAAATTGTCTACTCCATTTTCTCATCGGCAGTCTGGTGTCAAAATATACTGCTAAATGGACATGAGGCCCAGTATCGCCTGAATATCTCATGGTTGGTGTCACTGTACACAGCACAGCTACAGAGTGACTTCAATCCAGGCTTGAATCTTGGATTTTTCCATTTGTTGGGAAGTTATAGGGAGTGACTTAAAATTTACGGGCTTCATTTGTCTTTACTTTCGAATGAGGGGTAGGATTATTAAGAAGTTTAAGTAGATAATATACATAAAGTACGCAGAAGAAGACTGTTCCGTAAGAGCTGAAAATAAAATTCAGTTTTATGGGATGCTTTTGCATTTGGTAAAAGTAGGAGAAGCATAAATGAATGGCTAAACTACAAAATTTCCTCCTCTCGCTCCCACAAATAAAATCTGTGGGCTAAACAACCCTCCTCCAGGGGAGCAGGCCCAGTGTCCTCTCCTCCCAAGGTGCTTCCGCTCACCCCCAGTTTCCAGAGACGCTGAGAAAAGCCTGTCGCAGGGCGGCTTCATCCTCTTGGCGCCGCAAACCTGACCGCCCACAACGACTTGTTGTTTGTCCTGCGCCTCGGTTTACCCTGTTCCCGAGCTCTGCGTAACTCTTGGCGGCGCACCAGGCACAGTGCGCTCTGCCCCGGGATGTGACTAGCAATAGTTGTCAACATCCCACTCATGTGTGGTGTGTTTGGCATCTCTGTAACACTGAGAAGGGGATCCCTCTCTCATGAACCTGGTGACAGAGGGGATGACCAAAACAAATACCAAATATATTGTGAATAACAAATAGTATGACATAATTTTCCAAGAAAAATCCTAATATTGTTCTTCAGCCTCCCTGGGGCCATTTTAGAGGTGCTTTTCTCCAAAGCACAGAGGTTGCCAGTTGCTGTCTTTGGTTACGTGGAGCTAACGTTTGGGTCGAAGAGAGATAGCACGAGTGTGGAGAAACCAAAGGGGCTCTTGCCTTAATGATCTCTGCTTAGTCGGGCCAACAAAGTAAATGTAGGGTAATGGGGAAAAATGAGAATCAAGATATATTATGTACAGGTAGAAATTGCCAATGAGGAATGCTATCACAATGTATTCCTAAAGTTTACCGATGAACTCAGTTTATTGAAAAATATGAATAATAAAATTTGGGCCCAATAGTAACTATAATATTGCTAAGGTCTTTCCCTACTGTGATCTTATGGGACCACCCTGAGGATACATGGTTCTTGGATATGTCCTAGTAGCCAGAAAAATTCCCGCCCTGCGAGCCTAGATATGTACCCTAAATGGATGAGGAGTAGCTTGAGGTCAAAGATGACCTCTAAGATACCTCAGAAGGTTAAAATGGAGATGAATCTCCAAATGATGGTCTATCTTCTTGCCTAAGAAGCAGCACATCTTCTTGAGGGTTGATGCTGTTACTTAAAGTCAGATGTGCCTCTTGTTCTCTTCAGTTACTGTGATGCCTCTTATTTGGAGAACTCTCACCAAACATGCACCAGTTGATTAAATGACTGTGAATGTACTGTACACCTTACACAATAAGGGCATAAGAATTATAAAACTAGGCCCTAAGTTTAAGGAAAGGGCTATATTTGAGAACAGACAAAAACTGAAAGACAAGGGGCATGAGGATTCATCACTTGAAAGAAGAGTTATCGGTGGCTCCCTGAAGAATAAGGACAGCTAAGCCGAGTCCCACAAGAGGTTGCGAGAGGAAATACGGGATCCACTGGGAGTGGTGACCATACATTTGTGCTGTGCCACTGGAGAGCATTCTAATGTTTCTTACCCTTGTTCCAAGAGGAGCCAGTAATGTAGACGAATGAGTACATGTGGTGCTACAGGGAATGCTTTCGAGTCTTTCAAACAAGTCACTTGCTATACATCAGCCTCAAGAGCATGCAGATTAACTCAAAGAACAGTGACAGCAAATTTGCCCCCTTTAGAGTTCTTTGGAAAAGATACATTATCAATTTTGAATGTTCTCAAACCCAGTGTGGTGCTAAAATATTTCTGATACAACATAAATGAAAACCTACCTCAGAACTAAGAAATAAACTCATAGAAAGTGTCATTTTCCCCTGATGCTCCTCTTCATTATATGTGGAATAAAAGGAAAGTCATAGTTCAATGAAGACTTGACAAAGCAACATTGAGGTGACAAGTATTTGAAGCACAGAAGTTAAAATGTGACATAAAATACAATTGCTAAAGGAAAATAATGGTACCTTTCAATCTTTAAAAATAATCCCATTATTGAAAGAAAAAAATCAAGAGTCAGGCTATTAAGAGAAGACGTGAAGCCAGTCTCTCTTTCTTATGGTGGGAGTCTGCTTCTATGTCAAAATATTGAATTGGAAGTTGAAATAGAATCTCACAGTGTTGGATTAATGGACAAGTTCACGCTAGCAGTGTTGAAAGAGTTGCTAACCTTCAGAATAAGATGGAGCATTCTGATTAATTATCCAAACTCTAATGTGAATAAGAAACAATTTTAAATGCCCTAATAGTTTTGTTAAGGGTTATGGCTAATGTGATAGCTTCTGAGTATCAATTTTTCATAAGGAGAGAGAACGAGAGAGACATTGATTCTTTGTTATCATTTTGGAAGACAGACTTAATTTCTAGCCCAAACAAGCTGATTATTTTTCTCCATATCTCACAACCCGCTCCTCAAAAATATAAACCTGAAATGTGTAATGCTTCACCTTAGTTAGATGCTCAAGATAACACTGTATGGTTTTGATCACCCTTTTCCAGGATTAAGGAAATGTGATTTATATTTAAGAGTTGTTGTCATGGTAATGTGAAACACTTTTGGAATATCTCAAGGCAAGTGGCAGATATTCTCTTAGTCATGATAAAGCTATGGTACTAGTTCATGAGAGAGTCAAATTTGGAATGATATGAGGTCTAGCTTTTATCAAGTTGTCCAGATTTGAAAACTCAACAAATAAATTAAGGCTTATGACATTGGGATGCATTTGAATTCAGATATTCCCGGAAGGGCGATCCCACTGCTTAGAGCACATACACTTCCTCACTCCTCCCCTTTGTGCTTCCCCATTTCTGCACTCTGAGTACTTGACGACTAAGCTAGACCCTTCCTCTCCCATCAGAGAAGTCTTGGACATTGAGGTGAGCAGTATATACTGGGCAGAGGATAAAAATCACTACCAACTACCCCCAAATCGTCAAATTCATAGGACATTAAAGGAACAGATTGACTAAGACTTGATTATGTCCTTGACCAATGCGGTGCTTCCCAAAAGAAAATGAACTGAATAGTAAGAACACTGAATGAAAAAAATGAAAGGGGGAGAGTTTGGTAAGCAGGGGGGCAACAGGTAGTCCTTGGTGTCCTTCCCTTCCAGGGGCTCACGAGGTATGAGTGCCCGTACCACGTGTAGCGCTCAGAACTGGGCACACGTCCTGATGACATCCCTCCACCTCCCGCCTCAGTTTTCTACTCCTTTGGGTGCTACTCCAAGTAGCTTTAGTTAAGGACCTTTAAAGCCATCTTTGGGATTCAATGATTGGAGAAGGTATTCATTTCCCAGAGAACTGAAAAATAAATGAAAATTTTTTTCAATGGGAAGGGAATCAAGAGTTGGAGGGAAGCCAGGCGTGGTGGCTCATGCCAAAATCCCAGCACTTGGGAGGCAGAGGCAGGAGGATTGCTGAGTTTGAGGCTTGCCTTGGCTACATATAGTGAGCTCAGGGCCAGCCTGAACTACAAAGAGACCCTGTCTCAAAAAAAAAAAAAAAAAGAAAGAAAGAAAGAAAGAAGATGCATTATGTACATGTACAAACTCCCCATGATAAATGTAATCATCATATACTGAAAATATGATTCTTTTAATTCTTTCATGTATATTTCTAGTAGGGGAATAGCAGGGTCCAATGGGACCTCTAATCTAGTTTTTTGAGGAATCTCCACAATGGTTATACCCATCTACATTCCCACCAACAGTAGAGAAATGTTCCTTCCTCCCTGCAGCCTCAACAGGATTTGTTGCTGGTTAATTTTGCAATAGCAGTCATATTTTTTTGGAGTGAAATGAAATCTTAGTGTTGATTTCATCTGTATCTCTGGAATGACCAGTGATGTTGAGCATTTCTTCATATGCTTCTTGGCTGCTTTGACTTCTTCCTCTGGAAAGTCTGTTCATTTCAGATGCCCATTTTTTAATTGGATCTTTAAATTTGGGGGTGTGATTTTTTAAATGTCTTTATATACTCTAGATAGTAGCCCTTTGAGAAACAGCTAGTAAAGTTTTTTCCAATATTGTTTGTTGTCTTTAGCAATATATGTGTACTCATGTTCATGGCAACTCAGTTTGCAATAGCTAACTCTTGGATTCAACCCAAATGCTCATCAACTGGAGATTGGATAAAGATGTAGTTTTTTAAATAAAATGTAGTATTACTCTGTCACAAAGAATGATGAGTTTGAGTCATTTATACTAAAATAGACATATCTTGAAGACACACTCATAAATGAAATAAATAGGTCACAGATTTGTAAATACCATATCTTTTCCCTGGTATGAGAATCTGAAGATCTAAATGAGTTCTAGAATGTATGATAAATATTGTGAAATAGAAAATATTCAAAAGGAAATCGGTAAGGGTAAGTAATGAGGGGAAAAATATGATGTTAAAAAGAGAAAGAAAACATATGTATATAAAGGTGGAGGGTTGTAGGGTGGGTAGAGGAATAGGTAAAACTGAGAATTAACTCATCATATACTGCTGCAAATTCCCAATGTTGAGTGTGATTGTGATGTGTATATAAAATGTATCAGTAAAGAATTCATTTTTTAAAAGAGAAAATGTACTACTGACATACATAATTAATAAAAAGAAGAAATTCATTCCTTTGCTTCCTTATAAGCATACTTAGTATCCTACTGAGAAAGGAGGAGCTTCTATCTGCTCCTCCAAATGCACAGTAGCAAACATAAGAAAGTTGATATCCTCCAAACTATATGAACAGACACAGTAAGAGGAGAACAGAGGCTAGGGCAAAAGAGGGTGAGCTGTGTGACCTTTAGAATCCAGTCCAGTGTACCTCAGACTTGGCCACATGACAGCATCTTCTGAGTAAACTTTGTAATTCCAAATGCTCAATTAATATAGTTTTCTGACAAGTAATATTTTAAATTCCCCAGACAACTCCAGTGTGTAGCCAAGATCGAGATTCAAGTGTACAAGAATCACGACACTAGTCCATTTTTATGTCAGGAAGATTCCAGGAAGCACAGGTGTGATTCTGCAGTCCTGGAAGTTTTGAGCAGGAAAACCAGTACTATGCAGATCTCCGGAAACTACGCTATTGATGCAATAGTCTCAAACTTAGCTGCACAGAAGAATCTCATGGGGAATTTACACATGCACACACGAGCACACAAACAGCACACAAGCCAGGTAGAGTCAGTCAGAACACAATCAAGGTGTAAAACAGATATAAATGTTCTCAGTTGCTTGGGTTCTTCCAGGTTCCATTTCTTCAGCCATTTCTGCAGCTCACATTTCAACATACAGGGAATCACTGTGGACGCTGAACGAACAGCAGACTCAGCTTCAGTAAATCTGGGGTGGGCCCCAAGATTCTGCATTTCTAACAATATGCCAAGTAACATCACTGCTGGTACTCAATGTGCTATTCTCCCAAGACAAGGGTTTTCTCCATTTTCTTGTCACAGAAAGCCACTGGAGGACACTAACACGAGTCAGCAGCTGCTTTGTAAGTTTGGAGAAGCCTCTGTGCTCTTGCTAATGATAAGAGGAAAAAAATAATCAAACAACAACAATGAACATATGCTCTTCCTTGAAACCATATTTTTCTTTCACCATGAGTCTCTTAGAAAATAAGATATGTTCTCAGGCTTGTAGTCTGCAGCCCCTGCTTTTGTCATTTATGCTATGGGGATAGGGCAGCCCTACAGACCTGGAGAAGCCAGCTGGAGAGTCACTTTCTATTATGTGTTCTGCATATATTTCTTTCTTTCTTTCTTTCTTTCTTTCTTTCTTTCTTTCTTTCTTTCTTTCTTTCTTTCTTTCTTCTTTCTTTCTTTCTTTCTTTCTTTCTTTCTTTCTTTCTTTCTTTCTTTCTTTCTTTCTTTCTTTCTTTTTACAAGGAAAACAAACAGGGAGGGCAGAATTTTCAAGAGTAGAAGTCTAACTAGTGAAAAGAAAATGACAGAGCACTTCAGATTTCCTTGGTAGCTAACAAGTAGCTAGTCCGTGAACATCTAGCTGATGACAACAGTTAGGGAATTTGGTCCTAAAAGCCATGCAGTGCATTAAACTTAATCTGAAATTATGAATTTTAATGTAAATAAATGCCTCATTCTGCACCACAAGCCCAATAGGCCGATTGCATAACTGATTATTTACAGGTTGGGAATATTTTATGTAACAGATATAATGAATGGGAAAGATGTGCATACTTTAGGTAAATTAAATCAATGGAGTGATAGTGCTGCCATTTATAATTTAAATTATTTAAAATAAACCTAGGATGAATCAAGGCTAGACATTATATATACAGAAAATAAGGTGAGGTCTCTGGCCTTGATAATTTACAGTCTATTGTGAGGAAGTCACAGCTCATGTTCCTCTAGAGAATGGAGTGCACCTTTCAGAACCAAAGCCCTATTTGTCCACTACTTCTTTACTGGTTATTTTTTTCTGAGACATTTCCAACACTGGGATAAACAACACAAGAGGAATACAGACAAAATACACATCGTGAGAAAGTGCTCGTAGAAACAGCAAGTCCACAGACGTGAGCAGATTTGAAAAAGAAGGGCAGCCGGGGGAAGTTTTGTTATGATTTTCAAATATGTGAAGCGTGATTATTCAGGAGGGCGCTAAAGCTTATTTTGGGAATCTCTGGGAAGACATGTCAGCAGCGGCGGTTGCACTTGCTGGGTTCCTTCTCTGGATCAGAGGAGACTTGCACAAAGGGGAGTGCGTGGCTCAGAAAACCCCACTGCACACCCGTTCAGCGTCAAGACTCCCCGATGAGTGCTCCCCTAGGAGGAAGCAGAAGACGGTCGTGGGGAGCACAGACAGAGGATCATACACTGAAGATAGGAAAGGGCCGGGGATGATGCTCAAATTTTCAACTCTTAAAACCTGTGACTACATCTACATGCTACAAGGCCACTGTCTCGTTGATAGGCAGACATTAACCATATAAAGGTATCAACACAGATCTAAAAGAAGGTAGGGCCGTATATGCTCAAAATTTCGAGAAGAGACGGGGGTACAAAGGACAGGAATCACCATGAATGTTAGGGCCAAAATATCGCCAGAGAGAGTTAGAGCAACTGAGAAGACAGAAGAGAAAAGGAAGACGGAAGCAAATAATGGAAGCTGAAAAATAAAATACAGGAGGAAACTGTAGCCTGGGAAACACAATTGCTCTCCACTGGGTCAGTATCCTGAAGATGAGTGTCAGAAAGATGGATTTAGCTAAATCACTCCTGATGGAACTGTAGGAAATCTCTGGATTTGACAGGCATCTTTGTATGGCTTCAAGTGTGTGATCAAAGACACGTGATGCTCTGGAAAATCAAGCAAATCACGTCAGCTTAGAAAACAAGACTTTGAACTGGAGCTTGGTTCAGGAGAAGCTCACTCTCAGGTTCATGAGAAGCTGCTCTCTCTCTCCCTCCAGCTGAACGCTATGGGTCTAAATAGCCCACCAGTCAGCTCCCTCAGAGTTAATCACAGCGTGAATAAGTTCTAGTTACGGATAAAACCCTCCTCCACCGTGTGCTCCAGAGTGGACAAGAGTTGGTGTGAAGTGACTGAGTGAGGAGAATCAAGTTTCCTCATATTTCTACATATCTTGCCTTATAAATAGTATCTCTGCTAATCCAAAAGGATTTAAAATTTTAACATCTTTTCCATCATGTTCATGTTTCACTCATTCTGGGCCAGCTGATGGTGTTCCATTTCCTACTGATATTTTATTTCATTCTATTTCTCATTATTATTACATGTGGGCCTCTAGTGATACTAAGAACCATTTGTAAAAAGTTACTTTCTTTGAAACTGGTGTAAAACAACTCCAGATAGAATCTCCCATTCTTCAGAATGAATTATAAAACCCTCATCCATTCCACCCACCTTTATTAATTCCTCACAGAACCCAGTTTTGAGTCTAAGTCATACCTTTCAATCACCAGACAAGACAACTTGAAAATTCTAGACTTTGGGTTTAAATTTTAGCGTTTTTTTAAATTTTATTTTTTATTTTTAGAAAATCAGAATAAAAGAAGAAACCATTCCTTGTTTAGTAAATTAATCTGGATAATCCCACTACAAATCCCAATGTTTGTGACAGATTTCAAAGGCTCATATGGCACACAGCAAACCTTTCTGTTACATAATGTTTTCCTCTCTTATGCGCAAAGAGCAGGCCTTTTTCAAAGAATTCCTGCCTGGCACATCAGATGATTTAAAGTCCTTTTCATCCTTAATGATTACCACATTAAAATGAAGAGCAAAGAATCTAGGTGTCAAAATAACGTGTACATAGAACTTCTACAATTACCTTACCTCTGTCCTTGCTTCTGGTATCCCATTTTTTTTGTGCTTATAATTCTTATTCTCTTTGTATTTCCAGTTGTCAGCCTTTGCTCTTTCATTCCTTTTTTTCCTTTTCTCTTACTAATGGCTTGTACAGAACTATAATAACCCAGAATATATTCCATATGAAGATTCTAGAGAAATTTTTTCCTCTAGGGAAAGCTTATTTTTCTTCCCCTGAACTTTCAAAGAGACAGTTGCTTTGTCATGCAACCCTATCTTCTCTGCAAGGGAATATGGCATTTGGTTTACAGGATGCTTTAAGACTTCTCAGCCCCTTTGGAGCGGGAGATGAAGGGAAGAATGGAAACTTGTGACTGGCAGGAAGTTTTCTATTTTTATCTTCGAAGTTTCCAGTCGACAGTTCTTTCTGGAGGTGATTTTTGCCACTTAAAAGTTGAAGAAGGACAAAGATTGATCTATTTTGTTTGTGAATAAAAAAAGAACAGCTTTTTGTGCTAATCCCGTAGAAATAATATTCTCTCAAGGACAAGCTGCTTTTCCTTCTGAGGTTTGGGGAATTCTACAGCACTCGTCTGAAAGAGTTACCTGCTGTCCAAAGATAGAGATTGTTATAATTAAGTTGGAGGGCACTCTTCCAGGAAAACGACAGCCTTCCAGGAACAACCCTTGCAATGGAATTTGCCGCTTGGGATAGATGTAACCCCAAGCTGCAGCTCAGCACGGGTCTAGATACCGCCTGCTTAGCTTTTCATCCCCTCTATTGAGTTCATGGGTACATTCTAGGTGTAGGTCAAGAAGGGCTGTTTATCTTTTACGCACCCTGTATTTACAGTAGCACCTCACTGCTCATAAGGCTGCCTCCTATCACATCAACAGCAGCACTTGATTCTCCTAGGACCACAAACCCTTTGTGAACTATGCTGAAGAAGGTCTAGAGTGAGCATTCCTCGGGAGAATCTAATCCAAAAGCCTTTATTCTCTCTGTGGAAAAAATCACCTTCCAGGAAACTGGTCCATGACACCACAGTCTGGGGACTGCTGACTTAGTGTATTCACTGCCATTCACCTAATACTTACAAATATTCAACATTTCACAAGATAAAGCGGAGGGCCTAAAGGTAAGAGATTTAATTTCTAATTTCTGACTAGCTCAGAGTTTGTGAAGTCTCTGACTTCAGCGGCTCAGAGGAGGGAATTTGGTAAATTTAGCTCACAAGTAAGTTTTAATTACTATGTTTAGAGATTTGCTAGGATCTGGATCAGCATATTGTGAAGATATAGAAGGAAGTCTTCAGGATCAGTGGGGAAGTTAAATTAGCAACAGCTATGTGATCAAAGCAGGGCCAGCGTCTCAGCACTTTCCCTGGGACTATTTTAGTAGTACACACCATGTTTTGTCTTACTTGTGAGGTCTTAATGTTACTCTTACCTTGAAAGTGTCTGAGTAACCTATGGCCCTTAGCACTGTGTCCTGCAAACAGTAGCTCCTTTATCGAAATGTTTAAATGAATGAATAAGTACTTTAACTAAACTTAAACTTAGGTTCCTAAAACTTAAGATTAGGTTAGTACTTTAACTAAAATTAAGTTTTAGGCACTTAAGTTTGAAGTACTTTAACTTTAAATTTTGAAAATAGACATTTAAATTCAATCAAATTGATAGAAATATATAGATTTCTCTTCCTAAAGCATATTTCTTTCACTAATTTATTTTTACTGTACAACTTTGAGGTTTAAAATGTGAGTTACTCTGGAACAAGTTTCATATTTCTAATGTCATGATAAAAAGCTTTTGAGTGTGTTTTATAGCTATGTTTCATGAATTTTATATGAATGGGTGTTTGAGATATTTTCTCTTTTCATTTTGGGTGTATCACTCATTTGTAATTTTTTAAGTGACAGTTTCCTTGAGATACAATTTCGTATCAGAAATTTACCCTGTAAGTTTAAAAATTAGTTTTTCAAAATATATCATAGTTGCAAATCTATCACCACTGTGTCATTCTAGAAAGTTTTTGTTACCCTAAAAATAGATCACATATATATTAACAGTTATTCTTCATTTTCCTCTTCCCCTAAGCTCTGCTAACTACTAAAATATTTTATCAGTATGTATGGATTGCCTATTTGGGACATTTTATATAAATACGATCATATAAATGTGGTATTTTGAATCTGACTTCTTTCACTTGCAAAGGTTTCAAGACTGATTTCTTTGTAGCATTATCAACATGCTCTTTTTTAAGTGGATAATAGTCTATTGTATAGATATAGCATAATCGTGTTTACCCATTTATCAGAACAATCCTCACATAAACAGGTACAGATTTTTATTCAGAGATTTGTTTTCAATTGTCTTGAATATATACCTGGCAGGGGTTTTTTGATATACGATGTCAATTCTACTTTACTTTTTAAAGAGTTCCCAAAAGAAATATTGGTGGAAATATAAGTATAAAAGAAATCACCTGATATTTTAATTATATCATTTCCAAATGATAAGTTCTACCTTATGTCTCCAGTTTTAAAATCAGGCAACATCGATATAATTGGCCAGTAGCAGGGACACTGAGGAGGAAATAAGAGTTGTGAGTAGAATAAACCAGTAGAGGTGGAGAGAGCCTCATTATAACTGAGCCATTCCCCACAAGTGTTGGGTAATGATGCCACTTCCAGAAATAAGTGGAGCAAGAAAGATCAGTAAAGACAGGAGTTACCTATGAGATCTCACCAAGAAAATAAGTCCTGAATCCAACATGCACAACATAGGAAGTTACCCTGGAGAACTTGTCAGCAATTCTTCCTCTGTCTCTTGTTCCACCTCATTTTAATGAATCTCATGCTTATCTTCTCTACTTCATAGATAATATTTTTTTCACTAAGAATCTGGGAGAAATTTGCCTAGTGAAGATCAAAGATTTGGAGAAGTTTAGTTGAAGCAGACTCTGGAATTTACCTGAACCTGTATCCTTGTCTATACTAACACCAATGCCAATGGATTCTTTTCAGGAAATTTGAGCTGATGCATTGAGATAGAACCTAGTATATAGAAGATTCTACGTGAGCACTGGGGACATTTTCTTTTCTCTTCAATTTGAGCAGACCAAAAACTCTGAGTTTTATCACTTGATAATAGGGACTTAGGTATGGTTGGGGGTTATTTTCCCTTGCTTGCTTTATGTTTTATTCTTTACTAGCTCTGTAAATGTGGATGATTCAATCTAAGCCTCAGTTTCAAGGTTCTAAACCCATCTTTTGTTTTATAGCTGCTTACCTTCAAAGTTCTTAAAAGTATATGAAGGAAATGCTTTATAAATGTATGAGTATTCTATGAATGTAACACAATTTTTTTCTCCATTTCTTTGACATGCACAACTCAAGTACACCATTATAAGAATCTAACAGTAAGAAGGATATACTGAGGGTCCTAATATCTGGAATGCATTGACTGCTAGGCTCATTCACTCCAGGACACACAGATCCCACAATATTTGGATGAAAAGTTCTTGCCTTTTATCCACATCTAAAACTAAGTGCAGAAGTAGATATGGTAGTGCAATAAAATAGAGTCTTCCAGTAGGGGGCAGTATCGAGTCCCCAGCTTTCATTGATGTATAGAATCATGGTGGGGCTGGCAAAGGTATGTGCTCAGAATCTTATGTATTTTTATCACTCATTTTCTATTGTGACTAAAGGTCAGAGCACCACCTTTGATCCCTGTCTTGGTAAGGAATGTTTTGTTTTGTGTGAGCATATGCACTCTGAAAAGGAAATTCAAATACAGCATCTATTGTTGATTCAATACAGATTCTTGCTTAATTTCCTGGCTGTGGAGTCTGTCAAGCTACAAATTACATGTTAAAGCCACATGAAGCTAGAGATGCAGAGGTTACCATACAAATACAGTGCTACATGTCTCAGAAAAGAAGGGAACAAAGGTAAGCAGGAAACTGTGAGATATCTCATGTTTGTCAAGCAGGTGTCTGGTGACTCTGGACCACAAGAAACATTTTGAGAACTAGGCTGTAGTATCATCTTGTAGAGTGGTAGTTAGAGGCATCAGTCATGTCTGTAGTATAGAGACCTAAGGGATGGCATGTTTCACTTGGCTACGTTCACTAATCTTCACTGAGTAACAAATGAGCCTCAGTCCCTAAGCAACTTCATCTTGTATCACCTTTTGATTCAGAGCTGCAGACTCCGTTGTCAGTGACTAAGAACCCTGACCCAGAGTGTCCAAGGTCTCCTTACAAGAGTGAAAATGAGCCATGACATCCAAATTAAACATTGGAGAAGGTAGTGTTATTTTTTAAAAGTTCTGTGTAATAATATTGCTAATATGATGAGGTTGAGAATTAACTAAAATTCTCATTCCCACGGTTATATTCAATTATTACTAATTGCACATTTATAGTATAGTCATAAATTGTTCTTTTTTGCAAAAGCTATTTTTCTCTTCAATATTTCCAACATTTTTTCTAGATCTGTTTTTCACAAATTAATAACAGCACTTGCTTGCCAAAAATTAATAAGGATATTTTAATCAGTGTTGGGAAACTCTGGTAATTTGCAAACACTGATATTTTAAAATTGTGTTTTGCAAAATTAACAATATTAAGTATGTTTTGCCCTTTTGGGTGATGTTCTACTGTAGGAATTCTGGTGTTTGTTCATATCCAAGACCTTGAAGCACTACATAGAAATTATAGCTCTTATCTTGGAAGAAAGTTAAGAAACAGAGAGAGATACATGTACTTTCATAGACAAGAGAGCCAGCTAAAGTTCATCTAGGGACTGGCTGCTCCCTCATTCTTTTCCAAACCTCTCATATTGATATCTAGTTCCAGTTTAGCTGGACATTTATCTTGTTTTCTCTGAGCTGAGGCTGTTTCAATTTTGCTTGGATTCTCCAATCAGTATTTCTTCTGTATACTTTAATCATTTTGCTAGGGAACTATTATCTGTTAAAAAAATCAGAGATAATATCCTCGTCTACCCAGAACAGTTTTTGTTATTTTCCCCTAGTTCATTTATCTGTGATGGGAACATCTCTATATTTAGCACACAGTTTTCCCACTATGGTTGACAGATGGGGTCTAAAATGACAATATCTTCATTCCCGGTGTCCTTCAATATGTGACATACATAGAGAAAATAAATCTACAGGTGTGATTAAGTAAGATTATTGAGATGGCGAGATTATCCTAGCCTAGCTGGCTTGGCTAAATGCAAGCAAAAGAGGAAAGCAAGAAAATGAAATTAAGAGGAAAGGTGATGATGGACCAAGAGAGGAGAGGGGAGGAGAGAGGTACTGAAGATGTTACACTGCTAGCTGTGAATGTGGGGACCCATGGGTCAACCGATGCAGGGGCCTCCTGAAATTGGAAATATGCTCCCTAGTTGGGACTTAAGAAACAACACAGCCCTACTGTCACCTTGATTTTAAGAACTCTGACTGGAAGGGCTGAAAAATAATAAAATTGTGCTATTTTAATCTAAATCTGTATCAGTAGCAACTGTGTATTGATACATCCCTCCTGGGTATGTAACTGGACTACATTTTTCAACTCGTTTTTAAGCTAGTCATGCACATGTGACTTATGTCTTACTTCTGGCCAAAGGAACGCAGGAGAAATAAAATGAAGCACTCCAGCCTGAGTCTAATGATCCTGCATCAATTTCTCAATTTTCTAGAGACATAAACATGATGTTGCTGAGGACACTGAGACTATAAGCCTATAAGAATCAGAAAGGATCTTTTCCTCCTACCCACACATGGGAAGTGATCCACCAGAGAATCTCACTGAACCGATACAGAAAAAAAAAAAAAAAACAGTTCTAATGTGTTCACCTGGTGAGATTTTAGGTCTGTTATGCAATAGTGATCCTACCTTGACTAATGTATCATTCAATTACATACTAATAAAATGGCAGGAAAGGGAGTAGATAGAATTTGTCCCCTTATACAGTTTATAGTATTCTTAGATACCTTTCTGCTTACTTAATGAAAAGCTCCTGAGAATCTTTATTAAGAATAACAGATTCAAAGCCTATCATTTCTGTGCTGAGAATGCTATGTACAGGAAAGTATGGAATGTTAGTAACTAGGTTAATAATAGATTAGTGATTCGCTTGTAGAAATAAAATTAACTACATCTATTAATCAGACTATGTTAACTTTATAATAAATATCTCAGAATATCAGTGCTTTAACACAATAAAACGGTTCGGTTTTTTTCCCCTTCTCCTAAAAAGTCATAAATGGAGTGAGGCTATCTGGATAACTTTCATCAAAGGGCTAAATTGAGGAAAGCCCTACTTCTATCAGGAAGCTCCGAGGTTTCTTGGCTATCGTCCAGTGAAGTGAAGAAAGCGAGAGCAAGGTATACAGATAGACTTCACCTGCTAGTGCCAAAGGTAACACACACATCTCTATTCACACGCTATGAGTCAGAGGGCCTAATATGGCCCTACCTCGATGTAAAGAACTCTGGGAAGGTAGACATTTATCCCGTTAGTTACTATGGTAGGAAAGGACCCACTATGGGCACTCAGATCAGTGCCCAGTGATCAGTAGGCAAGTACTTCATAAGAATTTTATTACTGGGCTGGAGGGTTAGTTCAGTGGTTCCGGCACCTGTCTAACAAGCGCAAGGTCCTGAGTTCAATCCCGGTAACCACATACAATGCTGGGCGTGGTGACTCACGCCCACCAGCAATCAATACCACATAGCACAGTGCCGGGAGTGGTGGCTCACGCCTGTAATACCAGCACTCAGGAGACAGAGACAGGAAGATTGCTGAGTTTGAGGCTTGCCTAGGCTACATAGTGAGCTCAGAGCCAGTCTGAACTAAAAAGTGAGACCCTGTAAAAAAAAAAAAATATATTACTCAGTAAAAAAAAAAATTATTACTCAGTCTCAGAGAAACTCCTTCACATAATCATCATTATTTTTCCTAATTTATATTTAAGGAAAACAAGTTTTTAGTTTGACTGAAAATGCCACGTAGACGACACTTTAATAGGTTTCAGGTTTTAAGACAGTTTTCACATTTATACCCTGTGAATTCCTATAGTACAGCGTAGCTAAGCCCAAAGTTGCAAGAGACAGAAAATGAAGCAATAAAGAGGTTAGAACCTAGCTACTTATTTCACAGACAGGTGTTCACCTTAAAAAGGGGGCATTTAAGGATTCTTAGGAGACAGAAGTGACCAAACAAGATGGTCCAAATATTTTATCTGCAGGAGCAGGGATTGGTACTTCCCTTACCTCACTACCACCAGCCCATTCCTAACTGGATTGCTCATTGTTTGAGATCTTCTGCCCACAATTTGACCTCCTCCAAGGTTGTATATTGTCTATATTCTTCAAATAAATTTAAAACATGAAAAAGTTCTAATGCTAAAAAAAAAAAAAGTTGAAAGCTATCCAGGTGTAAGCACTTCCTTAGCATATTGCTTCTACTCCCATCTGCTCGCAGGAGGATGAGAAGGTCACATTATTTCCTACAGGAGTTTTCCTTTGCTGTTTCCCTGACAGAGAAGCCAGAAGATTCCAAGTGTTGCTTTTGGTGTTTAACACTAAGTAATTAGCTTGGTTCTTACCTTTTTGTCAAAAGATACTGAATGAAGTTCTGCACAGATAAAATATTTTGATAGAAATTCTATTCTTAGGAAAAATGATGATGATGGATGTTTAGAGGAATAACTTCTAGCTTCATAAAATGCAGTTATAAGAGTATTGAGCTCAGTGTGAAAGTAGAAGGAGCAATGATCAAATCATTTCTTAGTTAAATTTAGGAGCTGGATGTGTGATGAGGTCCTTGTTGCTCACTCACTGTTTGGCTGCAGAGTGGAGTGTTTTAGTCACTTTTACATTGCTGGGCCAGATACTCAACATTTGCAACTGAAAGGAAGATAGGCTTACTTTGCCTCACAGTTTCAGTGGGTTGAGTTCATGGTAACCTGGCTCAAGGGCAGAAACTTCATGGCAACAGCATGAGGCAACAGAGGAAAACTCCTCACCATCCGATGGTCAGGAAACAGAGAGACAGTGAAGAGGAGCTGAGGTTGAAAATATTCCTTTCCATTCAGGCATCTATTGGCCTGCCCCTTCTGATCAAGCTCTAGCTCCAAATATGAGCTTTTGACGGACAGTCTAAGTCTTAACCTTAACATTCTTTTTTTTTTTTTTTTTTTTTTTTTTTTTTTTTTTTTTTTTTTTTTTTTTTTGCTTTTTGAGACAGGGTCTCACTTTGTAGTTCAGGCTGGCCCTGAGCTCACTATGGTGCCCAGGCAAGCCGCTGCGAACTCAGCAATCCTCCTGTCTCTGCCTCCCGAGTGCTGGGATTACAGGCATGAGCCACCATGTCTGGCATTATGGTATGGAGTGTTGATTGTTGGTGGGTGTGTCTCCACGCCCAGCATTATATGTGGTTACTGGGGATCGAACTCAGGTCCTTGCGCTTGTGAGGCAGGCGCCGGAACCACTGAGCTAACCCTCCGGCCCAACCTTAACATTCTTTCCCTAACCCTCTGAAAGGTTGGTGTCCATCTCATTATACAAAATGTGCTTATCCCACCTCTAAAAGTCACCAAAATCTTAAGAGTTGCAGCATTGCTGAAAACTCCAAGTCCAAAGTCTATTCTGAGACAAGGCAAACTCTTAGTTGTGAGGCCCTGTAAAAGTAAATAATTAAATACTCCAACATACAATGGCACAGGCTAAATATTCTCATTCTCAAAGGAAAGAATAGGGGAACAGAGACCAAAATCAAAACCAAAACTCAGCAGAGTAAACATTAAATCCTTTAGCTACCTGTCTGGCACCCAGTGCCAGATAGGATATGGCATGAGCTCCAAAGGGTGTGGGCAGACCCCTTCCTCTACCCTGCTTGTGATAATTTTATTTACGACCTACATGAATACTTACTTGGCCTAGATCAACTCTCTACCTGTAGAGTTTCTCAGCAAATGACCTATATTTCTGGCATTTTGATTTCTCTTGGTCACCAGTGAACTTTTGGCTCCTCTCCCACAGCTTAATCAACTTCCCTCTCCTGAGAGCCTAGCAGGGACTGTGACCATGACAGCCTAGCAGGGAAATCTCCATGACATCATAACTCTTTAGCCTGCATGTCTGAAAAACCAGCATCATGTGGGTAATGCCAAGGTCATCTTCGACAGCAGTCATGTGCCCATGGCTGCAGTAGCCTCTGAATTCCCAGAAGACTAAACTCAGTGATGTACTTCCCTTAAGTATCCTCGAATTAGCAAGTTTCCCAATGACTCTCTTCTTATATGAAAGATTTATAGTTTTTCACCTTTCAATTCACAGTAGGTGGAGCCTTGCTGATTTCTGAGATGAATTCAAGTTATCTGTCCCTGAACAAATTACATGGCTTCATTTTAATGTTAACACTTTTAAAAAATCAACCATGCTCTCCTCTGTACCAACTTTGGAGGCACTTCATTTTGACAAAATTGCAAACTTTTAAAATTATTCAGTACTGTCATTTCCTCCTGATTTTCAGCATAGCTTCAATTAAAAGCAGCCAGCAAAATTCATGTGATAGCCTGGACACTGGGTAGCCTTGAATCTATTTCACCAGAATAATTTAGTTCATTGCCCTTTATCTCAATTTCCAATAAAGTTTTAGAACATCAACAAAATTGAGAGATATTTCTTCCAGAGTATACACAGATGGCCTCTAGTCTACCAACCAATGGCATTCTTAGTTCCAACTGAACACTTCTGAGCCTGGTCTTTACTGCCCATATTCATATTAGCAGCCTTGTCTTCTGTGCCGTAATTCATATCACATATCAAGCACTGCTCACAATGTTCTAGGGCTTCCCTAACCTGAATTTCCATCTCCTAATCTTTTGAAACTCTTGCTGAAATCCAGGTCAAAAGCTTCTAAACCACATGATCAGGTAGACACAGCAACAACCCCACTCCTGGTACAAATTTTTTCTATTAGTTGCTTTCCTTTTTCTGGTACAAAATATCCAATATATGCAATTAAAAGAGGAAATTTTGATTTTGAAACACAGTTTAAGTGGTTTCAGTCTATTTATGAACATGAGACTTTCAGGGAATATTTTATACCTAAACAACAACTCAGAGGAAGGTAGCACCCTTCCCACAATAAGCCTCCTATGAAGCACTCAGAAATCCTTAAAAGCATAAAATACTTTAACTTTGTCTAATTGAAATGGCATTCTTTGTATTTGCTTGAGTTCCTAACACTACTGTTGAGGAAGGCAAGAGCTGTAAAGGGAAATATTTTCAATCTAGATATTATTTATAAAGTGCCTCCTAAAGTACACTGTAGCAACAGTATTTCTTACATTCTTTAACAGCTATCTATAATGACTACATTGTCAGTGTAGTCAAAGGAAAATGGTGATTTCAAAAGTTAATATAAAGGTGAAAGGTGTTCTTTAAAGTGAAGAGAACTGTTCTGTTGACAGAAGGAATTAAGTATAAGTATAGCACTAGGTAAAATGCCCAATTCAAGGTTAATACTGGATGTTGATGCTTGGACAACATGTCTACATCTATTCAAGACTACTGTTACCTTCTCGTCTCTGTCCTGAGCCACGGACAGTATATATAGGTCTCCATGGAAGTTCCATGGACACTTTAAAAACATGTCAAATAAAAACACTTAGCCACGTCTCCAGAATTTTCCTGTCATTTTTGCTTTGTGAACAATAACATATTCCCTGAATTCCCCATGACAGATACTTAATCATTTTGGATCAATGCTGTCCATTATAAATATGGTATGAACCACAGATGTGAGCCACATGGAAAGGTCTTAAATTTCTAGTAGTTTTATTAAAAAGTGAAAAAAAGTGGAATTAATTTTATAACCTATTTTATTCAATCTTTTATGAAATATTATAATTTCAGGCTGACCAATATTAAAAATTACGAAGATATTTTGCATTCCTTTCTCATACCAAATTTCAAAATGAGATGTATATTTTGTACTTACTTCACAGCACAAATTGTACTGAACATGTCACCAGCATTCATAAGCAACAAATCACTGTGGTTACTATGTTGAGCAGCACAGCCCTACCTCTCCTGGCTTGGCCCTCCCCTGACCACATGCAACTGATGATCCATTCTCATAGATACTTTCTACTTGTCTTCACGTTTTCATACCCTTTACTTCCCCTCACCATAGAGGAGGCTCTTGTTACCAGACCTAGTGCCTCAGCCTTTTATAGTAACATCAGTTATATTTTCTTATACCCTGAAACACTGGATAACAAGATACTCTTGTGTTTCTATAGCGCTTTTCTTAGTTCATTTTTATCTTTATTGGTATATTGTATAGCACTTTAATATAACCATTAAAATATTCATTATTCTGTTTGCTGAATTATCTCCCTTTTTCCAACACTTAACTATACAGTATATGCATTCAAAGTAAAAATAATCCTTTATTTTCATCCCTTTTCCAGCTTTTGAGTTATGGCCTAACATATCGGGAATACACTAGATCCCATGACTGACATGAAACCAGAAAGAGCAACCCTGAGATTTGTTTAGTTTGTATTTCATGCCTAAAATCCAAGGTTCATGTTTTAAAAGGTGAAGTAATTTGCTTTCTTCACTGTTTAACAAAAAAGATTTCCCAACACCATTTAAGCTTACTGAAGAACTGTGGGAGAGCTTTTTAAATGTTTTCAATAGGCTTACTCCACAAAATAGTTACCTCAAAAGAAGACAAATAAGCATTTACTTAAGAAAATATGACAATGGTATATTTATGTGGGAGTATTCAGGGTTCCCAAAGATTCCAGCCAAGAAAAATACTGGCTCGTGTTCTTCTCTCAGTTTTGTTATTTTAATGAAAAGTTTCACTTTAAATCAATTTTGTGGCATGCCACATGAACATTACAGCAGATGTGCTCCTTTTTTAGCCAACTGACTTTTACAAGGTCTGATTCATTGAAAAGAAATCATAGTGAGTGTTCCTCCCTTTACAGAAAGATATTCCTACCCTTTCTCTCCATTTAGGACTTACTGAATGCTTACTATAATTAATTTTATTAAAAATACACATGTGAGAAATTTTTCAGAAACAATATTTTAAATTATTTTGGCACCTATAAACACTTCTCTGAAGTACTTTGCCAATTAGTATCTCATTTGATTTTCACCTAGGCTCTTGAAGTTGGTATGGGAGTAATAATTTTCTATAGTATGACAATAATAGTAATTAATAATGATGATGGTGATAATGACTGTTTATTGATCATTTGTCATACATCAAATACTGTTTTAATGTTTTTGACATCATTAATTCTTTAATTCAATATATGAAGTATGTTACTAGTTGGATTTTTTTCATTTTTCTTTTATGATAAGATTTTCTTTATTTTGGAATGTTTTATTCTTGTAGTTTACAGTCATTTTGAGGAGTGGTTACATGCACACACCACAGTTTGTTTCTTTCTTTTGGTATTCTCTTACCCCTCACATTCCTCCTTCCTTTTCCATTTCCCCTATCCTATATTTTATTCTTACTGATATTATTAATCTTAGTTCATATTATGACATACAATGTTTACATTAATAGAGATTATTATGTTCATGTACATGGAGTATCTTTATTCTACTTATTTCCTCTTTCCTTCTGCACCCCCACGTTTTTTCCCTTAGATTGTTTCCCAGTAGCAAGAGATCCATCTCCTACTTCTCTTCAATCCATATTTTACTCTACTCTTTGTTTTTACTTTGCCTCACTCAAATGAGAAGCACCGTATGGTACTTATGCTTGAAACCAGGTAGTGTTATGCTCCCACTTTGCTCTTGTTGCTTGAGATTCTGGGTCTCTTCTGGCTCCATATGAATTTTAGCACTTTTTTCAAAATGTGTGAAGGGTGCTACTGGTATTTTGATTGGCACTGCATCAAATCGATGTAACAGTTTGGAGGGTAAGATCATTTTGATGATGTTGATTCTGCCTATCCAGGAGCAGGGGGCATCTGTCTATTTTCTAATGTTCTCTTCAATCTTTTCCCATACAGTGCTGTAGTTTTCTTTGTAGAAGTCTTTCACTTCCTGGGTTAGGGTAGTTCCTAGGTGTTTCATTTTTCTTGAAGCTGCTGTGAATGCTATTGTTTTCATAATTTCCTTCTCATCCCACTCATTGTTGGAGTACACAAATGTTAATGATTTTTGTGTGTGAATCCTGCTATATGGCTGGTTTATTAATTCTGAGTTTATTTTTTTGGTTATTTTATGTACACTATTACAATCTTCAAACAATGACAATTTGAGTTCTTTTCCTATATGTATCCCTTTTTTTGGTGCCTAATTGCTCTGTCTGATGTTTCAAGTGCTATATTAAATAGAAGAGCTGATGGTTTACATTCTTGTCTTTTCCCAATCTGAGGGGAAATGTTTTTAGGTTTTCCTTATTTAGTAGGATGCTGGCTATTAATTCATCATGTATACCTTTTATCATATGGTATGGTCCTTCCATATTTGTTTTTTTTCTCCAGGATTTTATCATGAAAGTGTGTTGGTTTTGGCTGAAAACCTTACTGATATAATCATATGGTTTTTGACCTTCCTTCTGTTTATGTGATACATTACACTGATTGACTTGTGTAAATCGGGCCATCCTTGAATCTCTGGGTGAAATCTACTTAATCATCGTGTATAATCTTTTTGGTAAGGCACTATTTACTATTTGATATTCTATTTGCTATTGTATTATTGAAGTTTTGCATGTATGTTCATTAAGGAGGTTAGTCTATAGTTTTCTTTTTTAGTTGGGATTTTATTTAGTTTGGGGATCAGAGTGATAATGGCTTTCATAAATGAGTTTGGGAGCATTCTATTCCTTTCAATTTCTTTAAAGAGCTTGAAGAGTATTGGTGATATAACATCCTTAAAATAGACTCTAGCACTGAATCCATCAGGTCCCAGACTTTTTTAAAAATAATAAATTGAGTTTATTGGTACATTTTAGGAATATATTATGATTACATTCCTCATTGGCAATTTGTACCTGTAGATATATTTTGATTCTTTTTTTTATGGTACTGGGGATCAAACTCAGGCCCTTGTACTTCTAAGGTAGGTGCAGTACCACTTGAGCTAAATCCCCAGATTCTTACATTTTCTAATTCCCCTGCTCTCCTTTCAAAACCCTACTCCCTATATATAAGCTTTGTGTTCATTTTCCCTTTTTACCATCCTATTTTTAAATTTCTCTTCTGTTTTCCCCTGTCCCCACCCAGCTACTGTTTCGCTTGATCATTTTCTTCCTATTTCACAATATTTTTTTGGTTGGTTGATTCTTTATTACTAAATCAGTTTTGTTGCTTGTCATTGAGTTGCTAAGCATATTTATGTCTTCTTGGATTAGTTTTGGTAGTTTGTATGTGTCTAGGAATCTATCCATTTCTTTGACATTTACTAATTTGTTAGAATATAGTTTGTTTTGTTTTGGTACTGGAGATCTAACTCAGGACCTCACATCTGCAAGGCAAGAGCCAGAGCATTCAACTAAGTACCCAGCTTAACTTCTTAACTTTTTAACTTCTTCTTGCACTGAGGTGAGTTTCTTTCTCCTGATGAATGAGGCTAGGGCCTTATCTATTTTATTTATTCTTTCAATGAACCAACTTTATGATTCATTGAATTTTATTTTTTACTATTTCTCTCAGCCTTAGGTTCTATATGGGAAAATATATCAAAAATGACGTTTTTTCCAGTTTTTTGAGACAGGGTCTTGCCTTGTAGTTCAGGCCAGCCCTGAACTCTATGTAGCTCAGGCTGGCCTCAAACTCATGGCAATCCTCCTGTCCTTGCCTTCCAAGTGCTGGGATTACAGGTGTGAGCCACCATGTCCAGCTAAAAATGACTATTGTTAACTAACATAAGTATGTAATGTGTCTAGGAAACATAATTACTCAAGAGCTCCTATGTATAATAAATGTAAGCTCCTTTAGCCTTCCCATTTCTTTTCTGTGAGCATGTATTTAAAATTGCCAAAGGTAGATTTATAGAATCCTGTAACAGAGTTCTGTTTAACATAGGACATGAGGATTTTACACCTAGCTTGTCACATGACCAGTTGGAGATGATAACTTTTAATGGATAGATCTGAAAAAGAAAAAGAAAATTCAAGAAGCTAAAGCTCACACTTCACATTTCTTTCTGGAAAGGGATTGAAGGCAGTGGTTGACATCTGTTACTTCCAGGGAAATTAGAATCACAGTATATGAAGGGAAAATGAACCTCGCAAGTTAGAAGAAGGACTCTAAGACAGTCTCACTACTGACTTTTCTGGGAGCAGGATACATTTTCTATGACCTTTCAATGTCCTTTCTAGCCTTACGGAATCCTTATGATCAAAATCTATTACTTGAGCCTGGAAATAAAGAGCTGGTGGCATTCTTTCAAGAAGGCTGTCAAAGGAGTTAATTAGCATCTAACTACTCTGCAAACAGTCCTGCAAAGGTTAGATAATAACATAAGGATGAATTGTCTCAAAATTTTTGCCAATTTTCTTCAGCGCTTTTGCATAATCATAATTAAAATATCAGAAAAGAGGGTTGGAAATGTGAAGATCAGTCATATTAATAGAAGGTGTGGGAAACTAATGTGTAGTACATATATTGGCAGCTGCCCCTGAATATGATTTTCTCTGAGACTGTTCAAGGGCTGGCAGAGGGAATGACTTATCATTTCTGGCAAGTCATTGAGAACAGGTAAGGGCCTACATGTCTTTAAATGACATCCAAGCTGGCACCCAAAGTCTCGTGTCTCTGCTGTCACCTGCAAAGCTGACCAAGTTGAGAATGGGAACAGGTAGGGAAACAGGACTGAACTTGAGTCACAACATTTGGGGCTCAAAAGGGTCAGGAACCTAGTAAATCTTGGATCAAACATTAACTGAAAGACAAACACTGCTCTCTTCATTTAGGAACTAAGGTGGTTCTCACCTAATGATTGGAAATACCCTTCAACACAAATGTCTTTGAGAAAATGGGCCCTGTGCGACAATCTACTCATCTTTCATCACTCAGACCAACCTCATGGTTTCACTGCTTGAGGTGCTTCTAGCAACGCAGAACAGCAAATGGTGCCTTCTGCAAAGGTACAGTCACATTTTACTCTGAATTTGAGCAAGTTTAGTATTTATTATTTTTCAAGCAAAACTAATTTTCTTTAGGACAGAGCCCCTGACTGATACATATTTGAACTTTCATCCCTTCCAAGGCCCAATAAAATATCTTTCACTGTAATCACAGAATCAGCAACCAAGTCCTAAAGCTGGGGGTGCAGAGACTGAGTACCAAACATTTTGCTACTGTTGATAGAAGATAGCCACAAACTCTCCTTCAGATAATATGCATGGAGCACCACTGAACAAGCAAAGGGAGGGAGGGAAACACATTCACTGACGTCATGAATTGGCCTAGTAGCAGTTACACAGATGGTCCCCTCACCTTGGAGACAAGTGATAGCATAGCAGGAAGGAAAAGTGAGGTGGTGAGTATGAAGTCTGAGCGAAGCATCTAAGTTCTGGAACCAGATATTCTGTGTTCAAACTCCTTTTCCAGTAATTGCTTAACTTCTCTGCACCAGGGTTTCCTTATCTGTGCAACACAGATAGTAATGCCTATCTCACAAGGTATTTATGAAATTAATTAGCTATTCTATACAAAGTCCTTGGAATAAGTCTCAGAGCATTGAAAGTATCACATAAATGCTTGCTATTATTAAGTAATTAAGACATATTTTAAATAATTTCATTTTTGATTAGCAAATATTTTGTTATGCAAATAAAATAAAATATTTCAATAATAATTCTCCAATCCAAGTGATATCATCAGGTTTAAGTCTAGAGTGGTCATTTATTCAGTTTATACTTATGCACAATCTATTTGCCAAGAACATTCCCACATATGTTGAATAATTATCTCTAACGATGATCTTTTTAAAAACAGTATATATTTCAAAGTTTACGTGTTAAACATGGATGAGACAAGAGGTAGTGAAATGTGGATTCTGATTTTACCCCTGCTGGGAGTTATGTGTATAATTGTAGGCTACTTACTGAGTCTGTGGCCTCAGATTTGAAATGAGAACATGAAAACTACGATGCAAATGAAGATTTTAAATGGAAAAATGCACATAAAATACTGGACACAGTGTTCAGCACGTAGGAAACCCTGAACAAGGGTCAATTTTTCTTTTTATTACTATACTAATTATAAGAAGAAGGGCAGGCAATAAATCATGGGCCAAGGCAGAGAAGGCTGGGCAGAGGAGAAATTAACAAGCCTCAGGTTTTCTGCAACACAGGACTGATGATTTCTAAAAATGTGAAGTACTGTGGGTACGGAGTCCTTTGTGGGGGATGGGCATAACAGGAGAAAGGGTCCTTGGGAGCAGACAGGATCTGACATGGGAATGAATTAAGTGAAAGCAGGAGGGGGAGGGGGAGAGGAAAAGAGAGGGAGAAGAAGAGGGAGGGAGGGAGAGGGGGGAGAGAGAGAGAGAGAGACAGAGAGAGAGAGAGAGAGACAGAGAGAGAGGAAGGAGAAAAATGAACACTGGACACCACCCAGAGCAGCAGCCTCAGACTCACCCCTAGGGCTCTTGTGTCGCGAAGCATCACTAGGGTCAGCTTGAAAGCCCTCTTTCTACACTTTGCCAGAAACCTCAGGTTTGGAAGTTTTAAAGATATTGCTCTTTGCTTAACACACTTGAGAAGCACAAAAACATCAACAATGAAACACTAACAGTGAAAATCACAGTTTAATCAGGTCACACAGAGTGCCCCACAGCCTCATAAAGCAGGCTGCCAGACTCTTCCCTCTTCTCTAGGTCCAGGCCGGCTATGCCCTGGCCATGTCCAGAGCAGGACAAAAGGTGCAAAATTATGGGCCCCACAGCCAGGGGCTCCTGAGATTCTGATAGCCCCAGAAGACGTCTAGCTTGACTGAGCCCCCAGATGGTCAACTTTCCCACTCAGTGTTCTTATAGTTTTTTAAGTATGAGCAACCTCCATTATACCCTGGGTTCTCATGTACACTGAATAATCTTTCTACATTGTATATAAAATTGAAGAAATTAACCTGGTCTGAGACACTGCCCAGATATAAATCTAAAACTAGACCCCAGACTTCTCCAAATTCAGTGCCTGGTTGGAAATGAGCAGAGGTAGGGACAGGATGGGAGGTCTGGACAAAGGGAAGAGGGTAAAGCTTTAACCAACTGAGGATCAGGTCTTTCGCGATGGAAGGTCCTACAGAAACCTTCCTTTCTTCTTGAGAGGATTCCTGCCCCCCCCCCCATTTTTTGGAAGTATACCATTTTCTTTTCAGAAATCAGTTTCCTTCTTTTTTTAACCTTATTTTATCTTCCAGAGAATAGTTTACAGTTTTCTTGGGAAAGTAGAGAAAAAATTAGAAAGTGCCAAGAAATCTATCAAAGTACTTCATAGTACAATGTAGTAATGTACATGAAAATGTTTAGATAAACTTCAGCTTCTTACACAAAAACCCCAATTTTCCACTGATACTTGATACTTAGAATTCTCAAATTATAGCATGAATTAGAATCACCTAACAAGTTAAACCACTGGTATAGATTGCCAGACCCTGCCAACAACAAAATATGAAGAGTTTGATAATTTGAATATAAATTGATTTATATTGTTATGAGACTATACCTTAATGACCACTGGCTTGGCAGAAAAGGAAGATTATTTCTTATAACTAAGTGATAACCTCTCCCTTCCTTTTGAAGCATCACTTTGAAATCTATTTAAACTATGAATTGGATGTTATAGGAGAGATCGGTTAGGTTAACTGTCTAGTACACAAATCTTTCCTAATCTCTACTAATTTCCATTGTACAACACTGAATCTATTCTGTGATATGAAATCATGATTCCTAGCTATGATTGACTGGTCTTTAAGTTGTTTACTGACCCAAAAAGGGAAAAATTATTCTTGGGAGGGCCTCTACCAAGAATACTGTATAAAACCTTTTACATTGAAACTCTCCAATGTTTTCTCATGAATTTCAGAATAAAGGATGTATTAGTCAGGGTAAGCTGACTGCTACAGTACCCCAGCCTGTCAGGGATCTGAGCTAAGAAAGATTTATTTCACACTCAGTTTCTAATTCAACGATATTTGTAAAAAAAAATTGATCTTTTCTCTGTGGTCATTCAAGGAACAGGCACCTTCCAATTTGAGGCTCCTCTACCCCATAGGATTTGGAAAAATGGCTTGTGGAGGCACACAGTGAAAGTAAAGTCTGAGAGGAAAGCTATACGAGCCAGGTGCCACAGTAGTATATACCAATCCCTAGCCACATTCCACTGGCTAGCACCTATTCAGACAGCTGTATCTAACTGCAAATCTGCCTGTACACTCGGGAGGAAAAGGCGAGGCCTTGGGGAAACAAGTATGTCTCTTTCATATGCTTTCGAGGCCCTCTGTGACCCAGTCCCTACCTGTTTCTAATTCTCCATTCTCTTCCCTCCCAACAGCATCTTCTTTTCCTTTATGGGAGACATTCTTTACTCACTCACATTTCTAGTCTTCCTTCCGGAATTGTAACTTCAAATCATAACTAGGAAGGTAAGTCAAAACTAGGAAGGTAAGTCTATTACAAACATTTCCTTAGTATTCTTTGCCTCTCACATAGTTCTATGTCTCATTTGTATGCCTAGATCATTAATTCTACATTCATTGTTCATTCTGCAATCCTCTTCAGGCTGTAAATCCATAAGTATAGGGGCATGTTTGTTCCGTTCACTGAATCTCCATTGCTTAGCACTGTGTTAAGCAATTAAGAAACATTCAGCACATATTTGCTTAATAGAGAGAAAGGAAGGAAGTTAGGGGTCAGGAAGAAAGGAAGAAATGAAGAAAGTTAGGGTCAGGAAGAAAGGAAGGGCCAGTCAGCAGAACTACTTTGGTTAATGACATTCCAGAGAAGTTTCTGATCTTCATGCTGCTGAGAGTCCCTTTCTAAATGTTTGACTCCTCTCTCAGTTCTTTGAGATTGAGATCACCAAAATCATTTCAGTAAATTCCCCATGAAGCTTAAATTAAACAGTCAATTTATGCGGCTTCCTAAAAAAATAATTGCAAGCCAGCATTTCTTAAACTTTAATGCATATGAATACTTGGGGATTTGGATGTCATGCAGATGGCCTCCCAGGTAGTAGATTTTTGGAGATAGATGGGGGTCTGAGATTCTGTAATAAAGAAAGTTCAAACTTTATCCTGTCACATCAGCCATGTTGTTCCAAGTGGTCCTGGGTTTGATCTGGAAATGCTAGATTCCAGAAAATTCCTGGAGGAGCAGATTTGATCAGAAGTACATTCAAGCCTCCCTCAGAAGTATTTCAGCCAATGGACAAGAAGCAGAAAAATTGGAATGTCCACTACTATTTTCCCTTTTGCACCTATAGGCTGAGATGTAGAAAGCAGATGTGGCCCAGAACTTAAAGAAAAATACATGAATGTTATACAACTCTAACATAAGCTAATACTTTATAAATTGGTTATATTGGTACAGTATTTACACGTCTGTGACCTATTTATTTCACTTATCAGTATGTCCTTAAGATATCTCCATTTGAGTAAAGTGACTCAAATTTATTATTCTTTATGGCCAAATAATATTCCATTTTATTAAAAAACACACATCTTCTTTCTCCAGTCACCAATTAATGGGCATTTGGGTTGTTTCTAAGACAAACTGAGCTGCTATAATATAAACATGGTTGCACCCCCACAACTATTATATAGATTTAGTGTAATACCAATTGAAATCCCAATAGCATATATCACAGAGCTAGAAGAAATAATCCAAAAATTCATCTGGAACCACAAGAGATCTAAAAGACCAAAAGCAATTCTAGGCAATAAGGACATGGCAGAGGGTAGCACAATCCTCAATTTGAAACTATACTACATAACCACTGTGATAAAAACCGTATGGTACTGGCAAAGTAACAAACCCAAGGATCAGGAGAACAGAGTATATAAAGAATTTTAGAAAATCAGACCCCCCAGAATTTAAAGACCCAATTCAAAAATGGGCATCTGAAATGAACAGATACTTTTCAGAGGAAGAAGTAAAAGCACCCACGAAACATATAAAGAACATCACCGGTCATTCAAGAGATGCAGATGAAGACAACACTGAGCTTCTATCTCATTTCACAAAGAATGGCTGGTATTGTGGAATTAACCAGCAACAAATGCTGGCAGGGCTGCAGGGAGGACGGAACCCTTCTCCACTGTGGGTGGGAATGTAGACTGGTGCAACCACTGCAGAAATCAGTGTGGAGATTCTTCAAAAAACTAGGATTAGAAGGCCCATTTGACCTGATTTCTCTGCTAGGTATATACATGAAAGAATTTTAAAAATTCATATCAAAGCTAATATTGTTTAGCTAAGGCACACACGGCCACCTTGTAACTACGACTATGATCCATATTTTGATGGTGACAAGCTGTGTACAGATAAATGTCTATTATACATAATATATATATTCATAAGCTATATATGAGATAGAGTTAACATATATGGTAAATACTTAAATTTTTAAACATTTATTACAGTAAAAGATACTCTGGCATTAATCCTCTTCAAAATGGCTCCTTTCACTTCCGGCATCATTGTTGCCATTTTCTTACCAGTTCTGAAAGTCCTCTTTTCGAGTGTCTTTTTTCAGGGCCTGATAAAAAGTACAGTGAATTTTGCTGCTGTGTGTTGTCCAACAGAAATGCTGGCTCATAAATACATGATAGTGTGTCTTCATCTACCTTATTCACTGGGTTTGGTACTGTGAAACTTCTGTTTTTCCCCCAAAGTCAAAGTGATTATGAAAGGTAAACACTGTCAGTTGATTCAGGTCATTGAGGCAGCACAGTTAAAAACACTGACCAAGGAGGGCTTTCAGAACTACTTCAGGAAGTGGGGAAAATTTAGTGTCCAAAGTAAGGAGTAGTGTTTTGGGCTTGGTTAATGGGCTGTGTGTTTTTATTGTAACACTTTAAAAAAATTTGAATATTCAGGGCCAGAGATTTAGCACAGTGGTTCCCGCACCTGCCTCACAAGTGCAAGGTCCTGAGTTCGATCCCAGTAACCACACAATGCTGGGCGAGGAGACTCACGCCCACAATCAGTACCACATACCACAGTGCCAGGCGTGGTGGCTCACGCCTGTCATCCCAGCACTGGGGAGGCAGAGGCAGGAGGATTGCTGAGTTTGAGGCTTGCCTGGGCTACATAGTGAGCTCAGGGCCAGCCTGAACTGCAAAGCAAGATCCTGTCTCAAAACAAAAACAAAAACTGAACATTCATTGTATTTTTCAATTACAGTTTATATATATGAATATATATGATTCATCTATGAACCCTTCAGATTGAATATTATTATATAAAAATTTTAAATTGAGAAAAAATAGCTTAGAATAATAAGCAACTTTCTTCGGGCTACTGAGGGTTATTCAAACTCAGTCCTAACTAACTTGAATCCAAAGCTGGGAAATGTCTACTATATTTCAGTGATTTTTTGGGGGCCCTACTGTGCAAAATATGTGAGTCAAAATGTTAACACCATGAACTCATTTCATCTCCACTGTTTATCACCTCCACTGTTTATCGAAGATTATCCAGAATCTACTATGCATTTTCATTTCCTGTATATATGCTTGGTGCTTCCAAAACATTCCATTAAGAAGTTCAAAACTGGGCCGGAGGGTTAGCTCAGTGGTTCCGGCACCTGCCTCGCAAGCGCAAGGTCCTGAGTTCGATCCCCGGTAACCACATACAATG